>RJWM01042674.1:0-14220 GCA_004363535.1 Dasyprocta punctata | reverse complement strand
TTAACACAAATATTTAAGTATTTTATGCTAAATTATGTAAATGTTAGGAATATCACTGAATTTATCAGAGTGGTGGGAAGCAACTTAAAAGAGCATTTAAGTTCAAGGCTTTCCTACCACTGTGAATGGTCCACTGCTCATCTTCAGGCTTGGTCATACTAAAGATGCTAAAGTTTCTGCAATTTAACCTTATGAGGGATTCATATGTTATGGTAAATATATGTGTGTGTGTGTGTGTGTGTGTGTGTGTGTTTCACAAATTGAGAAACCGATCAAAAATTAAGGAGAGAAAAAGATTCAATGAGAGCACAGAAAATAAAAAGTATTTCCTCTGCAAGTCATCTAACAAAGAGACATACATGAGATTCCATCAGACTTAAATGCCATGAGATGTGTAGTAGTTCTCAAATAAAATGAAATGGTAGAGGATAATAGCCATCAAAATCATATAGATTGCGAGGTACACTTTTTCAATGTAGAGTGGTATGTTCAAAAAAAGAAATAATGTGTTACCCTACAAACGGTTTAGGAAGAACAGTTAGCAAAACCTAAAAGAATAGTTTGTTTTGTTACTTGAAGTGAGAATCTAATCATAACACATTTTTGCTTAGACACTTCACTGTTCCCTAACACCTATGATATAATAGAATAATGAACAAATGCATAACATTTCTTGCTTTGTGTGAGGTGTTTCTAAGTTGTTAAAGTATTTTAATTAGTTAAATTCTCCCTACAATTTATTTTTGTCCCTAATTCCCAGACTATGAAATTGAGTAATGAGACTTAATTCCTATCTCTAGGACAATTTAAACTTCATTGCCAATGCATTTAACAAAAGGGCAGAAGGAGAAACTGCAGAAAATTTAAGAGATTAAAAGGGAAAAAAAGGGAAAAATTTGATAAAATTTGATGATTTCTTAGGTTTATTGACTGTATTTCATATGAAAGAAATATAATAATTGAAACAGTTCCTTTACAAAGTCAGTTCAAACTGAAGAAATCTTCAAATAATGTCAGGAATATTTTTAATTTGACTTCAACTTTAATTTTCTCTTCCCCTTATACAGAACAAGATGATGTAATGCTACACTAGTTTATTAGATATCTGGCCAGGTTTTACAAATTTCAATGGGTATACGAGACTACTTGTTTTATTTTCATCGTTATCAAGTGCCATATTTGTAAAATTCAACAACATTATGTAGAGTATGTTGCTATCAGGTTACATCTGATTTTTGAAGGAAGAATGTTATTGACCTTACTTATTTAAAATTCATGTTTCAATTCATGTAGATGTAAAACAGATGCATCAAAAATTAGGAGAAATTATTGAATGAAATCAAAGTATAAACATTGATAAGTGCTACCAAATTTTGCACCGGGGCTTGAACTCACAACCTTCCACCTGCCAGGGCAGGCATTTAAGCCACTGAGCCAAACTCCCAGCCCTGGTTTTTTTGAGACAGGGTCGCACTATGTAGCTCAGGCCAGCCTTGCGCTCGCGTTGTAGCCCAAGCCGGCCTCGAACTCACAACACTCCTCCGACCTTAGCCTCCCGAGTGCTGGGATTAAAGGCGTGCGCCACCACACCCAGCCCAAATTTATTTAAAAATATTGTATAAAGTAATATGAAATCGTCACATAATTGGGTATATAATTTGGGAATTTTTCACTGGAAAAAGAACTGACAAGAAACATAAATGTTACTGTCCAATTTGGAGATGAAGGTCACACAGGACCTACTAAGTCATGAGCTCTGGAGGGCAGGAATAATATCACTGGAGTCTCCAGAAAACAGGATCTACCTGAGTGATCAAAACAACATACATGCAGTAGGCTGTGAATAAAGAATAACATTAGAAAGGAAATGATAAAATTAGCAAGGAAATTGGAAAGAACAGTTCTAAGACTTGTATCATTTATAAAATGTGATGTTTAAATTTTCTCAAGTATAAAATAAATGGTAACTTCAGAAAATGATAGCAAACCCTTATTTCACATGGATAAATAAGTCCATTTTAATAACTTCATGAAATTTAAGATGTAGTTCATGATGAGTGCAGCATGTTTTTGTAACTTTTGCATAGTGTCACTAAGATTTTTATAAATTCTAAATTATAGCTTAGAGTGTTTTCTAATGTGACATATTTTGCTTTCACAGATTCAGTTTTAACGTGTATTAGCATTTTGTTGGGATGATCTCGGCAGAAAATGTTAGTACTAAACAAGAGAACTCCATGTGTAGAGGACAAAGAGTAATGGCAACATGGAAGTAGGCAATAACTCCCTAGCCTCTCCCACGACTTTCTTGCTGATGGGCATCCCAGGACTAGAGCGCTTGCACGTCTGGATCGGGATTCCATTCTGCTCCATGTACGTGGTGGCCGTGGTGGGAAATGTGACCATCCTGGCTGTGGTGAGAGCAGAAAGGAGCCTCCACGAGCCCATGTTCCTCTTTCTGTGCATGCTGTCAGTCACGGACCTGGTCCTCTCCACATCTACACTGCCACGCATGCTCTGTCTCTTCTGGCTCGGAGCCCATGACATTGCCTTTGATGCCTGCCTGACTCAAATGTTCTTCATCCACAGCTTTGCTGCCATAGAATCAGGGTTCTTCTTGGTCATGGCCATTGACCGCTATGTGGCCATCTGTGACCCACTGCGTCATGCTATGATTCTCACCCACAGTCGCCTAGTCAAAATGGGAGCAGCTGTGCTACTGCGGGGAGTAGCCTTCTTTACCCCACACCCCATCCTACTCAAGCAGCTGCCCTACTGCAGAACTCGCATCATTGCTCACACTTACTGTGACTTTATGTCTGTGGTGAAATTGGCTTGTGTTGAGACAGGAGCCACCAAGCATTACAGTCTCATTGTTGCCCTTGCCATTGGTTGTGGTGACAGTTTCTTCATTGCACTGTCTTATGCCTTTATCCTCCGTGCAGTCTTTCGCCTCCCATCAAGAGAAGCAAGTCTGAAAGCTCTAGGAACATGTGGCTCCCATGTCTGTGTCATTTGTGTTTTCTACTCCACAGTTGGATTTACCTTCCTGACCCACCGCTTTGGCCACAATATTGCCCCTCAAATTCATATCTTTATGGCCAACATGTACCTTTCAGTACCACCCTTTCTGAACCCCATTGTTTATGGTATGAGGACAAAGAAAATTCGAAACCAGGTTGTTAATTTTTTAAAGGTAAAAATTGTCTGAGTATGACAACATTTTTGAAAAGATTGTAGCAAAATGGAAAATGAAAAGGACAAATAACTATTTCCACTCTCATACTTGATATTAAACTTATTTCCAGGGAAATCCAACATATATTTCATATTATAGAAATTTTATACTTTAAATGAAACTGTGTAATCCAGATGTAGCACTGTGTGCACCTGCATTTTGTGGGAGCTTACTTAGTACTTGATGAACAATAATTATGGCTCGTTCAACTTCTTGCTGATAATAACCAACTGTGTTAGTAGCCTATTGTAAAAACGACTGAGTGAAAAAAGAAAGAAACCCTCAGAAATGCCTAGAATTCCTATGAGAAATACACAATTGAAAATGAATGGTCATGGTTAATATTCCAGGGAAGAAGAAAATAACCAGTTTTGCTCTCTGAATACATCAAAACATTTTCTGCATATTCCTAAGTATAGACACCCTGGGAAAGATCTTGAAGAGTATTTGTAGAATGGTTCTATGTTACAACTGATGGGACAAAAATATAAAACTTCAATTCTTCATACAAGGTTTTCCTTCCACCAAGGTTAACTTGTTATTACTATTTCCCACCTACAAAATACTGCCTTGTCAGCCTTGTATGAGAGCCTCCTAAAAACAGAAGTAATTATTACCGACTCCGAATATTTGATTGTATTGCAAACTTTAGTTGGGCCACTATGAGTTTAGATATACTGATCTTCAGGGTAACTGCCTATTGTTAAAGGAGGAATCTGTTACTGTAAATCACTCATTTTGCAGTTTTGCTAATTATGTTACATGAAATGCTGATAATGAAATTATAAGAATATATATGTATTTTATTGGAAATTTTGTATGTTTTTCTGTACTTCTTTGCTTGTACAGATGTAAATTATTCCAGAAACTCTCAAAAAATGCGTGACTGATTTCACTGAAGCAATGTTGTCTTTATAGTAATTTATAATTTGCAAAGTTTATTTGTACCTTATTTATTTTCTCGCTTTTTTTTTACTTAATTTACTGTAGACGCAGTCTCCTAGGTAGATGTGTGAGGTTTCTACTTGCTTCTTCCTTACATTTTATTAAATGGCATTATTCAAGCTTTTATTACTTCCCACCAGGACTGTTCTAACAGTTTGCAATGATGAATTCTATCCTGTGACCTTTAAAATGACAAAGTAAGATGTAAGTTATCTTTTATAAAAGGTTGTGTGTGAAACAAAACACATGGATTTATTGAGAACTGTGAATTAAATCTTTATGAATTCCCTTTATACAGCTTCTCTTACTGTTTCTCCTCCACATTTCTTGCGCTTTTTTCCAGTCTACAAAGAAAACGTCATTTATGCAATAATTCACTTGGTATCTGCATATCTTTGCTTAGAACACACAGTTCCTTGTTATTTGTAATTTATTTCTAGGAAAATTTGCTTAGCCTTTTGATACAAATCTTGCCTAAACTCCTGTAGTTTGTCTGAAAGACTAAATTATTTCCTGAATTTTCATTAACTAAAAATTCTTCTTATAATTATTTCAAAGCCATTTAATATTCTGAAGTGAAGTTTGCCTGCTTTCATACTAAATTTTGATGTCATTAGAATTTAAATGTATGGGTTTTCAAGATAAACTTCATTTTTCATCCATGTCATTGTCTGAATATACTCAGGCAGTTTTCTGAAATGTTCTAGGGCTTGTTATAATCAATAAAATTGAGATCATAAAATTTCTTTCCCCATTGACATTTTTAATAATTTCATGAGTGAATCCATACAAACCATGGATAACAGAATGACACAGTAATAATTTAATTAATAAAGAATAATTTATTATTATAATCATAGTAAGTGCCATTTTGTATAATTATTCTACACTATCGACTGTGATATATGTATACCATGTATAAAATATGTTTATAATAGTGTGTGTTTTACATATATGTGACATATTTATAGCAATTGAATATGTAGTATTATCACATTAATTAGATGAAGACTAATTCTGATTATAAATGAAGTATTAGGACTCACAAGGTTTAAAAGTTACCCCAAGATAACATATGAATTAAGTTGTGAAGGTTCCATTCAATCAACACAAAAAAACTAGTTGGATATTTAAGGATATTTTATACACTAATTTAATCCTAATACCTCATATTGTTCCAAATATATATTCTTTCAGTGAATGGTTTTTCATTGAATGTGTAAATCAGGGTATTGAAATTCATTTGTGAGTATTTTAGAATTTCTCTTTAGGTGATTGTTGTAATTGGGATATCTGATGTAAAAGCACAGGATATTTCTAAATGCAATTTGGTAAGATATTGGAAAAAAGGATCTAATGGTATGGTCAGTTATCTCCTGAATAAAGCGAAGGGCAACCCTTAGGATTGTGTAGAAAATGGGACAATTTGTAAAGAATTTTGTTCACTATCTCCTCATGATGCTTTGTCAGGATAAAGTTGGACAGCAAAATAATGTTAGAAATGGGTTTAGAGTCACGCTGCAAAGGTACTTGCTGTTTAGGTTAAATATTGTCAGTTAAAACCATGCACATTAAGCAAAGAATATAGACATTAATTAGGAACACACCACTTTTTGAATTGCAGTCATGCAGTGGTAAATTAAATGAAATTTTAAGCCAGAGAATTATATCCTGATATCCTGATGTTATAACATTTTGAATAAAGCTTTAAGTGCTTTTTTTTTTCCTCATCTGATGAGTTGTAATTTTATGTTTCCTAAGGTTGCTTTAAAAAGCCATTTAAAAAAAGGGATTTTAAGGACTAGAAATGATGGGACTAGAAATGAGACTCTTTCAGTACATACTTATAAACAATTTCACAGATTCCAATGTCTTATTTCCTTTTGACGTATGTAGCAAATACTTTTCATATAAAAAACCCAGAATTCCTTTGCAAAACACTGTCATAATTCATTATTTTAAAAGAAAATTCATGATAATTACACTGTCTCAAATTTATACTGGTCTTGCAGTTTAGGAAATCAGCCCTTATCCCAGAGGGTCACTAATTCCCAGAACACCTATAACATTTAATTCAGTGGATCCTGGAGCCCAAACTATAGCTCCAGCTCATGTAAGCTAAGCGGGCTTTGCATTGCTCTTTACAAAAGGTGCTTCTCAAGAGGACTGTTAGCTTTTAAAGTGCATGAGTGAAATCAGAGGTACCAGACAGGAAAAGACAAAAGAAAGTTACATTGAGTCATCTGAATTCATAGAAATATGAAGTCTTTTCAAAGGTAAATTCTAATATTTAAACACACATAGAGAAGCTAAGAATGCAAATAATAAGTATTTATGATGAGAACTGCATCTTCCTATAGCTGATATTAATATAATTACCTTTTCACTTGCTAAATTACAGGACCTTAGAAATCACAAGTATAAAGAAAACAGCATAGAACTGTTGAACAGAAGAGGTCATTGAGTCAAAACACGCCCAGTTTTCTCCTATTCAAGTTTAAAGACTGACCAACTCTGAGAATTCCTTTAGAAGGAAGAATATTTAGAAGCAATATTAGTAAGTGTCTTATTTTTTGAGGTAGTCAGATACATTGGAATAATTTTCAGTCAACAATTTCACTTACTTGTTTTCTAAACAAAACAACCCATACTAACTCTTTTTTTTAGTTCCATTAACTATTATTTTAAAACACTTTTAAAAAGAAGTTAAGAGTTTATTACATCAGGAAACAATAAATGTTGGCCTAATTTCAACATTTTGTATAAGCACCAAAATATTACATCACTCCAATAACATGTGCAATTCTTTTTTGGCTAAAAGGTTTCAAAACAAATAAATAAATAAAATTGTTAAATTTTTATTTTGATTTTATTATTGATATCATCGAGTTAGTCAATCTCATGTGTAAATGGAAGTAAGGAAGAATAAGAAGTGAGGAAAGAATTTCAGAATGAAACATTTTAGGCAAAGTTGTCACTTGAGTTTGTGTTTTAAAAGGTGTGTTTTCATATCTCCCTGCTGACGACTTAGCCACCCCCAAATTGAGCTCTAGTCTAAAATCTAGAAGGATGTTACTCTTTGAAAAATATCAGGGTATGCCATAATAGGTATAACAGAATTTTTGTTAGTACTTTGCAATACAATTTTACTTAAATGCATCTGTGAAAATTGAAAATTTTATTCAAGTATTGAAGTAATGTGCTTGAGGCAGCCCTTGCACTATTTAAAAAATATAAAGTGTTCTTGCATGCTTAGATCTTTGGATGAGATGTAATCAAAATAATGCCATTAATCTCCCTCAAAGTACCGCCTTTCATATCAAGCATGCTTATTCCACTATTCTTCCCTCTTTCTGAAGCATGTCTGGGAGGCTTCTTTGTGAATATCTTTACAAGTTGTGATCAAAACTTGGTGGAAGCCGCTGAGATGTGCCATCCAACAGAGAACCAGGCTTGTGAAAGCACTGCGATGTGTCCTCACACACTTTATTCACTGGATCTCTCACCATGCAACTTCTGGCTCTTCTCCAAAGTAATAATGACTATGAAAGGTAAATATTTTGATTCAGGACATTGAAGCAACCAGCATAGTTCAACTAAAGACTCTTACAAAAAGACATTCACTGTGTATTTTGATCATATTTCAGATGGATTATATACTAATTTCTGGTTCCATATAAAAATATCTGATGTAGAAAATCTGGTTGTTTTTCTTCCTAGGAAGTAAATGTCTTCTCTCAATTGATAAACAAGTTTTAAAAAGATATGGGAACCAGCAGAGAATTGTGAATAGATTTGTTTCTCTTCACTTGGAAGTCTGAATAGTCAAGATCTTCTTTACCTCAGTTTAAAGCAACAATTTATTTGGGATCCATCTTCAAAGACATTCTCTGTTCCTGGAGCACTGTCTCACAAATGTGACAGAACACGTGATTAAAATGTACCCAGAGAACAAAATCCTTGCTTATTTTCATCATGAGAAGAAGTGGCAGCACAATTCTTTAACTCAAATATTTGAATATTTTATGTTAAATTATGTAAAGGTTAGGAATATCACTGAATTTATTATTTAGTGTTGGGAAGCAACTTAAAACAACAGTTAAGTACACGGCTTTCCTACCACTGTGAATGGTCCACTGTTCATCTTCAGGCTGGGTCATGCAAACTTATAAGATGCTGAAGTTTCTGCAATTTAATTTTATGAGGGACTTATATATTATGGTATATATATATATATATGCATATATGGTATATATATATATATGCATATATGGTATATATATATATATATGCATATATATATGAGTGTGTGTACGTGTGTTTCACAAATTGATAATCCGATTAAAAATTGAGGACAGAAAGGGATTCAATGAGAGCACAGAAAATAAAAAATATTTCCTTTGGAAGTCATCTAACAAAGAGACATAGATGAGATTCCATCAGACTTAAATTTTATGAGATGAGTAGTAGTTTTCAAATAAAATGAAATAGTATAGGGTTATAGTGCTCAAAATAGTATATATTGCTAGGTATAATTTTTTAATGTAGAGTGGTATGTTCGAAAAAGAAATATGGTGTTATCCTACAAAGTATTTAGGAAGTACAGTTAGCAAAAAGCTAAAAGGATACTTTGTTTTGTTATTTAAAGTGAGAATCTAATCATAACATGTCTTTGCCTAGACACTTCATTGGTCCATAATGCCTATGATATAATAGAATAATGAACAAACACATGACTTATTTCTTGTTTTGTGTGAGGTCTTTTCTAAATTGCTAACCTATTTTAATTAATTAAATTCTTCCTACAACTTATTTTTGCCCATACTGTACAGACTATGAACCTGAGTAATGAGACTTAATTCCTATCTCTAGGAATAGTTTAAACTTCATTGTCAGTGCTTTTAACAAAAGGGCAGAAGAAGAAACTGCAGGAAATGCAAGAGATTAAAAGGGAAAAAAAGACACAATAGTGTACTACTATTGACAAAATTTGATGATTTTTTAGATTTATTGACTTCATTTCATATGAAAGAAATATAATAATTAAAATAGTTCCTTTATAAAGCCAGATCAAATTTTCAAATAATACAAGGAATATTGTTAATTTGACTTCAACTTTAATTTTCTCTTCTCCTTACCCAAAACAAGATGATGTAACGCTACTCTAGATTATTAGATATTTGGTCTGGCTTTACAAATTTCAATGAGTACACAAGGCTACATGCTTTGTTTTCATTATTAAGTTCCATATTATTAAAATTCATCAATATTATGTAGAGTATGTAGTTAGCAGGTTACATCTGATTTTTGAAGGAAGAATGTTATTGACCTAATTTATTTAAAATTTATATTTCAATTTCATTTATGTAGATGTAAAATACATGCATAGAAATTTAGGAGAAAATATTGATTGAAGTCAAAGTACAAACATTGGTAAGTGCTAACAAATTTATTTTAAAACATTGTACAAAATAATATGAATTCATCACATAATTGAGTATATAATTTGGGAATTTTTTACTGGAAAAAGAAAGAACTGAGAAGGAACACAAATGTTTCTGTTCAGTTTGGAGACGAAGGTCACACAGGACCCACTAAGTCCTGAGCTCCAGAGGGTAGGAATAATATCACTGGAGTCTCCAGAAAACAGGATCTACATGAATGATCAGAACAACACACATGCAGTAAGCTGTGAATAAAAGAATAACATTAGCAAGGAAATGATAACATTAGCAAGGAAATTGGAAAGAACAATTCTAAGACTTTTACCATTTATAAAATGTGATGTTTAAATTTTCTCAGGAATAAAACAAATAGTAACTTCAGAAAATGATAATAAACTTTCATTTCTCATGGATAAATAAGGCCATTTTAACAGCTTCATCAAATTCAAGATTTAGTTTATGATAAGTACAGTGTTTATGTAGTTTTTGTCTAGTGTCACTATGATTTTTTTAAATTCTAAATAATACCTTAGAGTGTTATCTAATGTGACATGTTCTGCTTTTGCAGATTCAGTTTTAATGTATATTAGCATTCGGTTGGAATGAACTTGGTAGAAAACATTAGTACTAAACAAGAGAACTCCGTGTGTAGAGGACAGAGTAACGGCAACATGGAAGCAGCCAATAACTCCCTAGCCTCTCCCACGACTTTCCTGCTGATGGGCATCCCAGGACTAGAGCACTTGCACGTCTGGATCGGGATTCCATTCTGCTCCATGTACGTGGTGGCTGTGGTGGGAAATGTGACCATCCTGGCTGTGGTGAGAGCAGAAAGGAGCCTCCACGAGCCCATGTTCCTCTTTCTGTGCATGCTGTCAGTCACGGACCTGGTCCTCTCCACATCTACACTGCCACGCATGCTCTGTCTCTTCTGGCTCGGAGCCCATGACATTGCCTTTGATGCCTGCTTGACTCAAATGTTCTTCATCCACAGCTTTACAGCCATGGAATCAGGGTTCTTCTTGGCCATGGCCATTGACCGCTACGTGGCCATCTGTGACCCACTGCGTCATGCCACGATTCTCACCCACAGTCGCCTTGCCAAAATGGGAGCAGCTGTGCTATTGCGGGGGGTAGCCTTCTTTACCCCACACCCCATCCTACTCAAGCAGCTGCCCTACTGCAGAACTCGCATCATTGCTCACACTTACTGTGAGTTCATGGCTGTGGTGAAGCTGGCTTGTGTAGACACAAGAGCAACCAAGCGTTACAGCCTCAGTGTGGCCTCTGTCATTGGTTCCAGTGACGGTTTTTTCATTGCACTGTCTTATATTCTCATCCTCCGTGCAGTCTTTCGTCTCCCATCACGAGAAGCAAGTCTGAAGGCTCTAGGAACATGTGGCTCCCATGTCTGTGTCATCCTTGTCTTCTATTCTACGGCTGTCTTTACCTTCCTGACCCACCGCTTTGGTCACAATATTGCACCCCAAATTCATATCTTCATCGCCAACATGTACCTTCTGGTGCCACCCTTTCTAAACCCCATTGTTTATGGTATAAGAACAAAGAAAATTAGAGACCACATCCTGTGTTTCATGAGGATTAATGCTGCTCACTTATGATGTCATTTTTGCAGAGGTAGTGAATCATAGGAGGGTAGGAATTAATCTCTTTCTCTTAAATGATACCAATTTTTGTGAAATCAGGAGTTTTATTGAATTTTAGTTAGAATGACTGCACAGAAGATAAATTTCCCATGTCCAATGAATTTGTCTAGTGTAATAGCTTTGTGCACTTGAATTTTAGAGAGTGTGCTTAAAATGAATTCCCTTTTGCTCCTTGCTGTTCCCATCCTGTTATGTAATGGAACATCGTGATTTACTTAACAATCGTAAATGCTTGAGAAATGAAACAAACTCATGTAAATCTTAAAAAAGAAATGTAGGACCTGCAACTGAAAAATTAATGATTTCATCCGGTATTCTACAAATGAGGTAATAAAACCGATTTAGTAGCTTCTGAATACAATGAAAATTTTTGCATATGTTCATGAGAATGGATGTACAGTGCAAATTGTAAGTCTTCAAAGTAAAACAGTTTAGCAATACAGTAATCAAGAAAATAAAGATTTAAACTATCAATTGTTTGTAGAATGTTTTCTTTCCATCAAGAGTATCCTAGTATTTTTTTTGTCTTTTTAACTATAACTAAAAGTTGGCCTCTTCAGACTTTTGATTACAGTCTTTCAAATACAAAGATAACTTTGTACTCAGAGCCTATTTAAGTACATTAAGCCTAGCCTGCATCATTAAAATCTCAAGACATTATGTTTTTTATTTTACTAAGGGTAGTGGTCTATTATTTTAATTAACTGTCTAAATTTTGGGGTGGCAATGTTTTAGGAAATATTAAAAGTAAATTTATCAGAAGAATGATGAGTATTTCTACTGGAAAATAGCTACACCATTACTCTTTAAATCTAATTTTTACCATCAAATGCTTGGGTCATTTTGTATGGAAAGTGCTCCACAAGAACTTAGTAAATACATGCTGAATTTCTTTATACTGATGTTACATTTATAGCAATTTACAATTTTTAAACTGTATTCCGTCCTTTTGCTTTATATGCTTTTGTATTCAATCTAGGAGAACTGCTTCCACATTTCATAGTGTAAAGCTTACAGTGATGTTTATGTTAGATTTAATTACTATGATAAGCAGGTCCTCATCTTTGAAATCACAGTTATCATCCTAATATATATATAATATGTATACATATATATAATGTATACATATATATGTATTAATCTTGGCTTTTATTATAATCATGCAAGATTTTTTATAGCAAATCCAAGGTTTATGAATTCTTTTTTCTCTTCTTGTTTCTCTTCATCCCAGCATAATTTTTCCCACCCATGAAAACTCATACCCAATTTCAAGCATGTTTCTTTTCACATCCTCATCTCTTGACTAGAATTCTCCTCTCTTTCCTATCCTGCCTGGGCATAACTGGTTATTTTTAGATACAACTCCTACTTAAAATCTTCTACTACCTTATATGGAAAATTGAATTGTTCACTATCCTTACTGACTAAAAATTCTTCCTAACTCTTAATATACCTTGCTAATTAATTCAATTTTTAACGTAGTGGTTAAATCATCTTGGTCTTAAGCTCACTATTCACTGTCCCTAATTCTGTATTCTCAGTCTAGTTGATATATTTTAGGTTTTGCTACAATCAATAAAATGATTATAATGTCTTTTCCCCAATAATTTAATGAATGAAAATATGCCACAGAGCAAGCCTTTAATAGTCATTAGTCAAAATTATAAAACATTGCATTGTTAGTACATTCCAATATATGTCATATGTCTTATGTAGTTTGTATACATATATACGTACATATACATATTTCAGCTATATAGTTGTCACAATAATTATTAGTGTGAGAACCCATCTGATTTTATGAATGAGAAACTTGAGCTCACAGAGATTAAATAACTTCCTCAAGGTCATGTGTTAACTCTGGTAAAGTCTAGTTTGAGTCAATTCAAGAATATTAATCTCATGGTTTGGAACATTATTTTCTTGTTTTCTTGAATATCTCTTAGTATTCCATGCAGATATTTGTTCAATGAATGCTTTCTTAATGTTTGCATGAAGACGCAAGGCATTAGTATTTATCTGTATTATTTTAAACTCCTATTTAGGTAAAAGTTGTAATTAACACACCTGAATTAAAATCATCAGCTATATTATAAGGCTATTTGGTAATGTATTAAAGGAAAAATGGCAGGACAGTACGGGCAGCTCTCCCATAGGGTGGAGTAAGGTATCACTGCAGGTGTTGTAGACCATTGGTACTACTGCCACCATGTTCAATGTTTCTTGATGACGGTGTGCACACTCTGGACCTAAGGTTGTCCTATTTTTTTATTTGGCACTACAAATAATCATGAAGTTCAGTTACGCTTCCTGACAAATATCAAGGTCATTCATGTATTGGGTGTGGAAATATAAACTACAGAGCTAGAATTTATAGATTATATACTATTGACTATGAGTTGAAATTGTTCAACAAAATGAAAAACAACAACAAAACTAAATCTTCAAAAACTCTCCCTTAAGCCGGGCGTGGTGGCACGTGCCTTTAATCCCAGCACTCAGGAGGCTGAGGTAGGCGGAGCGTTGTGAGTTTGAGGCCGGCTTGGGCTACAACGCGAGCACAAGGCTGGTCTGAGCTACATAGTGCGACCCTGTCTCAAAAAAACCAGGGCTGGGAGCTTGGCTCAGTGCCCTGGCAGGCGAGAGATTGTGAGTTCCATCCCCGGTGCCGAAAAAAAAAAAAAAAAAAAACTCTCCATTAAATTCTGGTTGACAGAAATATGAGTTTTTTGGTATATTTATTGCCAATATTTATTTAGGTACCAGGTTGTGATAGTCTCTGAAGAAAAGTGAACAAATAGGAAAGTATGCTTCAGGGGATTATATTCTGGAGGAGGCTGTATAATGTAACTAATATTCAAGTGCACATTTTTACTGGAGTTTTTTGTAAAGGACCTAACAGTGAGGTTTTGCTTTATGCTGGAGA
>RJWM01042673.1:0-14233 GCA_004363535.1 Dasyprocta punctata | reverse complement strand
TAGAACTCTTTGAATGAACTCTCTTTGAGAACCAGTGATGTCTTAGGTAGATGCCAAGTCTCTAGAGTTGACTTTCGTGTGACATTCAGATTTCTTTTCTTCCAAGGACATCTGGTGTCAGTGTCAGGTAATATTCTTTTTGATAGACAGGGTTTTATCTTTTAATAAGTGTATTACTAATTCTGATAATACAATTATTAGCTCCATGGTATAGGAAAACAGTAAAATATTCAAATGCTTTTCAATCTTGTGGCATAGAAAAATCATGGCTTATGTTTGGTAGTCTTTCTTCATTAAAATTAGGACAACTATTTTGACTTTACTCCATTTAATTATATAACCTAACCTGAGAATTTCACATTTCTCAACTCTTATAAAATCTAATTTTAATTTTATGAGTTATTTTGCAAGTCACTCTTTTTTTCCTCTTCTAATTGCACCTTAAATGTGTATTGAAAGACAAAACTTTTCCTGTACTCAAATGTTTTTCTTTACACAGGTAAGTGGTTTTATGAATATAAGATGTTTTATGTTTGTGTTGTTCTAGAATAATCTGTTTCATCAACCTGTGCTGTTTCTCTGCTCTCTTTCCTTCCCTGAGGTGCTGAATCTTTTCACTTGTTTCGTAATTTTTCTATTTTTGCATCAATTTGAAAGAAAAATTGTATGTTTCAAGCATTGTATTGGATAATACTGGATTTATTAAAAATCTGCCAGATGCAGACAGTGAGGCCAGTGTTGTTTGGAATTAATTGCAACCAGGGACAAGGATGTTTTCTGATACAGTGGTCCCTCACCCCTGTCAAGTCAAGACCTCAGCAGTAGCTATGATGGAGTCTTCCACTGCTATCCACTCTGTACCTGAATTGTTTGGATACTTCCATCTCCCATGTGACTTGAATTATTATCATAGGGGGTTCATTCAGTGACCTAGGATTGCTGATTTGGTTCCTTAATAATGACAGTGACTGTCAAGAGCCATTCTATATAATTTTTGGGGAAAATCATTTCATACTTAATTTGCAATTAGGGATCCTCTAAGGCCTAGTATCTTGTCATGCAGCTGGCTATTGTGTGCAGAAACAGAGTAAAGCCAATCAAAACAGAAGAATGATAGCATTAGAGACAGTAGAAAATCAACAATGAGTACCATAATGGCCTCACGTTATCTTCAAGGTAACTGCCCAGGAGCACCTCCAGCCAGGACACAAGTAAGACTGCCTTCCAGGGGCCTGTGCATCTGGCATAGAACCCAGGAAGAGAAACATAGCTTCATGTGCCTCTGGTCACAGCTGAGGCCTCAATGGACCCATGATGCTGTGGTGTTCCAGGACAAGACTACCACAGCTGAAGACATCCTGGTTCCTTGAAAACCAAGTACAAATAAAGAAAGTTTCACCCAGGGGAAAGGACAAACTATTTATTAATCTGCTATTTCTTCCCACCTGCTTTTGCAAGAACACATTGCACATCCCACCATCCTCATCTGAACTGTTCCTCATCAACATAAAATCCCCATCAGCATAAGATCACTGCCTGCCCTGCTCTCTGAGTCATTCAATATTTCCTCTGATTACTGTGTGCACCCAAAAAATAGTGGCTAGCTTGGAGTGTCTCTGTCTTTGCCTATTCTGAGGGATTTGTTCTCCCAGTCCCCCTATCATACATTACTAAATATGTCTCTGGCTCTTTTTTCATCCTTTCATCATAACTCCCATACAGACAGTTGGAGATCTTGGCCAGGTCCCCGATAAATTATGCTAATTGCTGTTCCTTCAATGACATGCAAGCAAAGAATATTTAGCAAAAATAGATGCTTACTTTCTGAACCATCTTATAAAGAACAGTTGCTGCTAACCTAATTTATGTTTTGACTGTCTTTGAACTACTTTTTTCATTATTAATAAAAGCCTGTTCTTCCTTTATAATTTGTGGTTAGAATTACCCATTAGATTTTTTGCCACACTCCATTGATCTCTTCCTGCTCCCAAGGGCCCCACCATTGCTTGTATGGCTTATCAGAAAGGCTGGCTAGTTGGCTTCCTAAGATGCAGTCTTAATATTCTGTCCTTTGTTATACTTATGTATGACTTTTCACTGTTATTGAAATTTTATTTTATATTCTATCTTATTTTTTATTTTAAAGAAAATAAGAACAAACAAAATGAAACAGAATAAAGTCAATCAAAACAAAACCATGAGAGTGATACAGGACTTTAAAACAAGAGAATGGAAAATCAACAATGGCTACCATAATGTCTCTTGCTATCTTCAAAATATCTGCGCATCATCCAACATAATAAAATCAAACCAAACAAGATACAGCAAAAGCAATCAAAACAGTGAAAGTAATACAGAATTTCAAAACAAGACAATAAGAAATCAACAATGGCAGCCATAATATATCTTGTTATCTTCAAAATAGCTGCCCATATCATTAGACATAAAAGAATCTAATAAACAAAACAATGAAAATGATACAGGACTTCAAAACAAGTGTTGTAGTCAGAGGTTGCAAGAACAATTACATACAGGACATCAAACATATATTATTTTATGATGGCTACCCAAAGTTAAATATAACAAAGTACAGGACATTGGTCCACAGCACTAAAGACCTAGAAAATCCAGTCAAGGGTCTGGATCCCACAGCAATGTCCTGCATGAGTTCACCTGAAGACCCAGAGCCCGCGACATGCCTCCCACGAGTCCAACTGGAGGCCTAGAGCCTGCAAAAATGACTCATGCAAGTCTGCTTTACAGATCTGTGCTGGGAAGGCCCAAAGGTCAGTGGTGAAAGCTAGAAAGTCTGCCAGTGGAGTGAAGGACCTGTGCCAGTAGGTCGAGGATTCTACACTGGAGCCAAGAAGCAATGCTCAAAATAGGAACCAGGTTCCCCCAAACAGTACCACAGCCATCCTCAGTGACAATGAGGTCCCAAGCTTCTCTGATGATGAGAATAGTTGAGTACACATCAGGAAGCCAGTATGATGAGTTTCTCCTGGAGATTAAACAGCACACATCTTTCCCTTTGGAGCCAGGAAGTGATGCTCGATGGAAGGGTTAAAGCTCCCCTAAAGTGAGCCGTAGTCATTCTCAGCAACAAGGTCCTGAGCCCCTCCAATGATAATAGCTGATTTCATATCAGGAAAGGCAGCATGACAAGCTCCTCCAGGAAAACCAATGGCTCCAAACAACAGCAACACTTAGGAGAACCCACAACACCACACCTTTCCTCTTTATGTCTCCTTTTATGCTGGCAACTTTCCTCAGGTGGGCCATCCACACTCAGCACCATATTGATTTAATTCAGCTAGTGTTAAGTTGACCACCAGTTTTTAATCCATAACAACAAGATAATAGGAAATTAACAATGGCTACCAGTTTTCCTTTTTAGACATTTCCTCTCCTTTCATTTTCACAATATCTATTGTACAGTTTGGGTCCCACTGATTCCTTCAGTTTTTTATACTAGGGAGATAACACACAATGTTCACCCATGTGAGTCTGAACCATGTCCCCCATGAGCATGATCTCAAGTTGCATTCATTTACCTACCAAAGCCTCAAGATTATCCTTCTTTGTAGCTGTAGGTTTCCATTGTATAAAAATACCATATCTTTCTTGTCCATCCTGTGGTTAATGGGCAAGCTACCCCTGCCCTTTTCTAGGTCCCTGTCACATGAAGCATTGTCTTCTCTTTGCCTGTCTTCAGTCCATGAATTTCTTTCTGAGTCAAATGTGTTTCTTGTGTAAAGCATATTGATAGATCCTGTCTTCTGATCCACTCTATCTGTGCTTGCTTTTATTGGTGAATTGAGGCCATCTACATTAATGGTTATGACCAGCATGCACTGGCTCATCTCTGCCATGCTATCCTCTTGCCATTGTCCCCCAACTTTTCCCTTCCATTCAATTGTCTGCCCTGCTTTGACATCCCCTCTGCTGCTGTGCCTGGAACCATGGTTCATCATTATTTGTGTCTAGAGTATCCTTCAGCACTCTTTGTAGTGTTGCTTTGGTGGTCATAAATTCCTTCAGTTGTTCCTTATCATGGAAGTATCTTATTTCTCCTTTGATTCTGAAAGACAGTTTTGCAGGGTATATAAATCTGGGTTGGAAGTTGTTTTCTTTCAGGTCTTGAAACAGTTCACTCCAAGGATGGTTTGTCGTGAGAAGTCTGCCATGATTCTGATGGGTTTTCCTTTATAGGTGATCTGTTTTTGTTTTCTCTAATAGCCTTTAATATTCTGTTCTTTTGCTGAGTTTCTGAGATCTTCACTTTTATATGTTTGGGTGTAGATTTATTTTGGTTATGGTTAGTTGGAGCTCTGTATGCCTCACATATCTGCATCTCAAGTCCTTTTTGCATGTTTGGGAAGTTTTCTGATATTACCTCTGTAAATAGTTTTTTATGTCATTTGTATTGACCCCTGGCTTGGCGCTGACCCTTATCAGTCATAAATTATTATTTTTTCATTATATTGCAACCATCGCATTGCTATTTCCTGGTTTCTTGTTATTTTCAAGAGATCTTTCCTATCATGATTGTTAGCTGCAATCCTGTCTTCAAGGTCTGAAAGTCTGCTTTCAGTTTCTTTCAAGTGGTTTTGTCAGCTTCCAATGGAGCTTTTGTTTTCCTATATATCTCTTTGAGTCCTTTATCATGCATTCCCTCCTGTATTATTCATTCAAGGTTTCCATCACTTTCCTATGCTCTACTTTTTAAAATCCATGTCTACTTTAGATATGCTCAGCAAATTTTTCATTAAGTTTGTCATTTCTTCTCTTACCTGAGGTTTTATTTCTGATCTGATTACTTTTATAGCCTCATGAAGTTGTTTCTTCAGTTGTGATCACCTCAGAAATTTCAGGTGTGTGACTCTCAATTTATTCCATGTCTATGTCTCCAAGACTTGTTCTGTGTGGGCTGGAAGTCTGAGATTGCCTTTTCCTACTTCATCTTGACATTTTTTCTGGACAAGCCAGTTGTGGTGTCCTAGGTGCTTCCTGCACTGGCTGTCCATCTGAGACACAGAGGAATTGGCTAGGGACCTGGGATTCCCTGAACTTGTGTTTCTGGGGAGGTGGTGGGTTGCAGGGTGGGCTTCTCTAGACCTGTGTAGCTACACTGAGGCTTCCTTGATGACCATGGGTGTGTGGGGGAGGAGCTACTTCTTCCCTGAACCTTTATGGCTACACTGGGACTTCCCTGATGGCAGCAGGCATGCAGGGGTATGTCTCACTGTTTCTCCCAGCCCACATTGGCTGCCTGTGGAAAGCAAGTGTCCATTATGGTGGTAGGTGGGAATGTGGGGTGTGCCTAACTGATTCTAAAATGTTGTAGGAGTCTACCAAAAAAGTGTACCTATTTTTGCAGTGATCTTCCCTCTGAGAGCAGGCATGAACCGATCACAACTGGACCCTGATCATCCCGGAGGAACAGACTTTTTCTCAGTTTACAGTATTAATTCAGAATCATAGCAAAGTGCCTGGTGGAGAAATGTGGAAAAAAGACTGCTGCGTTTGCCAAGAAAAATAAGCCCAGTTCCCTGTTTTTGGGCCCCCAGATCATACACAGGTATTACTTCCAAGCCAAAACAAAAACAAAAACAATAACAATATTTTCCAGGCACCTACAACCTTTGTGTACCATTGATTCTCAGTCTGGTTGAATATTCAGATCAGCAAGGGGTGACAGGCTCATCCCAGATCAATTGTATCGGAATGTTTGGAGGTTGAATCCTGGCATGGGTTATACCTATAGAGAGATAATGAGCAGGGATAATTGAGAACTGTACAGATGTCAAACTCTGCAAGTAGAGCTCCTGGAGCATTTTCTTAGCATTATAAATGTGGCACTATGACTTTTGTTAGGGTAGCTTACGTTTTTATGTTAGAAGCAACATGAAAGACCTGGCAAATTTCAGCTTATCATTGATGGTAACACTAGTAGTTCTCAGAGAGGATAAGAGCCATGAATTTAAGAACTGATAATTCTGTAATCCATAATGGCTTATAATTAACAGATTAATAGAGCTTGACCTGATTTATACCTAGGGTGGTGATTGTAAAAATCAGGCAATATGGCCTGTATAAAGTGTTTCATAAACTTTAAACTTCAGGAATTGGGGGTGTGGCTCAGTGGTAGAGTTCTTACCTTGCATGTACAAGATCCTGGGTTTGAACCCAGCACTACAAAAAGCAAGAAAACAAAGCAAAACTTTAAACTTCAATGAAAACATAACTGGTGAATATGAATAAGGATTTTCAAGTCTAGTTAAAATTTACCTTCTGTATGGGGTATGCAGTGTACCCCCAAGTCCTCATATAATTTTGATGGGGCTGAGTTATTGGTTTGTTGATTGACAATGTGAGTGCTGTGCCCGCCCAGGGGTGGAGCCGACATACAGTGTAAGGGAAGGCGGGTCTTCCCCTTCCGTGCTTCCACCTTCTCTCTCTCTCTCTCTCTCTCTCTCTCTCTCTCTCTCTCTCTCTCGCCAGCTTGGCTTGTGGCTTGCAGCTTGCAGCTGCCATGAACAGTAGCCCCGTCACCCCATGTTGCCTTGGAGCCAACTTTATGGACTGAAACTCCTGAGAAACTGTAAGAATAAACCTTTCCTTCCCTAATTTTGGGCATCAGGTATTTTGTCTCAGCAATGAGTAAAAAGTAACTAAGACAGAATTTGGTACCAGAGGAGTGGGGTCATTGCTGTGACTATTCCTGACCATGTGGTTTGAAAGCCTTTGGAACTGGCTTGCGGGAAAAGTTTGGAAAGGTGTACATGCATAGAGCTGGAACGGCTTAGGCTGTTTTGTATGGGAGATTCTGGTCAGAGCTCAGGAGACCAGAAGGCTGATAGAAAACTTGCTGGTAAAGACCAGGCTTGGGAGATTTCTGCTGGGAAGAAGAATGACATTGGGTGTTGGACTCCACACAATGTGTGTTATGGTTTGGCAGAAAGTTTGTCTATGTTTTGCCCATGCCCGGAGACTTTGCCTGAGACTGAGATTAAGGGCAAAGGATTAATTACTCTACAGACAGAAATTATGAGGCAGCCAAACGTTGAAATGGTGGCCTGGCTTTTGTTGGGGGCTCTTAGCCAGATTTATGTTGTGGATAAACAGCAAGGAGCCCAGCATGGTGATTTAAAACATGAGTTTGGTCAGGAAGCTGTGGACTGTAAAGATGGAGCTGAGACCTTGATTGCTGAGAAGGAACAAAAGAGTAAAAAAGATGGCCTTGGGGCATCCTGGGAAGCAGCGGGCCTCCACCCTTTGCAGCCTCAGGCCTTCAAAAGTGAAAGAGTTTGCTCAGAGGAAAAAGTCGCAGAGTACCCTATCCCGGGGTGGCGACGAAAAGCTGCAGAGTGCCCTGTCCCAGAGTGGTGACAAAAAGCCGCAGAGTGCCTTGTCCCAGAGAGGCAAAAGAGGCCATGCCATATCCCAAAATGGCAGCGGCCACGCCGGATTCCAGAATGGCGGCATAGAGAAGCTGTTCCTCACAATCAGGCTCAGAGAGCTCAGTGATCCAGGCAGCCAACCCCTACAGCCAAGAGAAAGGAAAGCCTGGCTACTGCTCCAGCCCACAGCAGACTTTGGCGGCATCCACGTGGCGCTGGTTTTAAGTACAAGAAAAGGCTAAGGCAACTTCCTCCTCGCCTGCAGAGAGCAATGTATAAAGATGTAAGGGTAAAGCCAAGGAACATGGATTGTCCAAGGAAAACTATGGAAGTTAAAACCTCTGAAAGTGCTGCAGGGGTGGAGTCACTCAAGCCTGTTGGAGCTTGTAACCAGGTTGCTTCAGATGCTGAGCAGAGAACTCCAGGACTTAAGGTTTGCCCTGCTGGATTTTGGACTTGCTTTGGTTCCAATGCTTTGTATTCCCCTGTTTGTAACTTTTGGAATGGTAATGTTTACCTTGTGCCTTTGTATGTTGGAAGTGCTTAACCTTGTTTTCATTTATACAGGGGATTACAGATAAGAGTTTGCCAAAGATCTTGAAGGAGATTTGGGACTTGGAGTTTTCAGCAATGCTGAAACTGTTAGGACTTTGGCAACCTTTGGAGATGGACTAAATGGTTTTTGTATTAAAAATATAAATGAGTCCTTGGGGGTCCAGGGGTGGAATGTATGGGGTATGCAGTGTACCCCCAAGTCCTCATATAATTTTGATGTGGCTGAGTTATTGGTTTGTTGATTGACAATGTGAGTGCTGTGCCCGCCCAGGGGTGGAGCTGACATACAGTGTAAGGGAAGGCGGGTCTTCCCCTTCCGTGCTTCCACCTTCTTTCTCTCTCTCTCTCTCTCTCTCTCTCTCTCTCTTTCTCTCTCTCTCTCTCGCCAGTGTGGCTTGTGGCTTGCAGCTTGCAGCTGCCATGAACTGTAGCCCCGTCACCCCATGCCGCCTTGGAGCCAACTTTATGGACTGAAACTCCCGAGAAACTGTAAGAATAAACCTTCCCTTCCCTAATTTTGGGCATCAGGTATTTTGTCTCAGCAACGAGTAAAAAGTAACTAAGACACCTTCCTATGATCTCCTGTAGTGTCCTGTAATATTTGTTAAATGAATTAACAAATGAAAGAATGTAAACATAGAGGAAAGAGTTTGAGGACTGAGAAGTCTTGGACCCGTTCTAAGGTCCCATAATCATGGTTTAATTGCAAGGAAAACCACTGAAAACCTAAATTTTCTTTTAAATTTCTGTAAAAAAAGAGAAAGTAGGTTCCTGCTGTTTTCATAGGGTGATACACAGCATCAGGTCTCTGATATGTATTTTCAGTTTTCATCATTTGAAGTGAATCTTTGAGTTAATGAATTCATTAACTATTTTGGGTTCATTTATTTTCCTGGAAAGGGTGTCATTATGGTACAGGCCTAAAATGGCCCAAAAGTCTCATGTGTTTTGAAGGTGATTGGACTAAGGGTACTAAACTGAATTGCTATTAGCAGGTAGAGTCTGGTCAGAAGAGGCAAGTCACTGGGGTTTTAACTTGGAAAGGTGTCTCCTTCCCTGGCTCCTCTCTTATTTCTGATTACTGGACATCATGACTTGAGCAGCTTTTCTCTGCCAGATCCTTCTACAATGTGTTTTTCCCAGCTAACCATGAAATAAACATGAAAGCTAAAATAATTTTTTCGTCCTATAAGCTATGAGTGTCTGGCACTGTGTCCCTGCAATGAGGAAGTGACCAAAGCAGACTTTGATAACACAATTTGGGTCATCGATTCTGATCGTAAGTTTTAGAAGCCTTTGAAACAGGTTTATGAAAGGAATTTGGACAAGTTTGGAGAGGCCTGTTAGAGAAGCTCTAAAATGGTATATCCTGGGCTCAATGGGAGATACTGGTCAGAACTCAGCAGACTAGAATGCTGATGGAAATTCACATAGTAAAAGCTAGGCTCCAGGAATTTCAGTTGGGAACAAGGACTTTATTGGTTGTAGGACTCAAAACCATACATATTATGCCCTGGCAAATAAAAATTTGTGTGCGTTTTGCTCATGTCCCAAGATTTTGAAGGAAACTGAGACTACGGGCAGCAGACTAATTCACTGGGAGGAATTTCAAGGTAGTTAAATGTTCAGACTGTGGCATGAGTACTGCTGACAGCCGTTAGCAAGACGTACAGCAAGAAACAGGAGCAAAACACAGAGGCAGTTGATCTAAAGCTTGGGCAGAAAGCAAGTGCCTATAAATTGGTTCCTTAAGAACTTGGATGCTGAAATGATCAGCATTAAAAAAGTCAAGTACTATACTATGTATCAGAAAAATAGGAAAAATGGCTTAAGGGCATCTTAGGAATCAGCAAACCTTCACAAGTTTAAAGGTGTAAAAGAGTAAAGGTAAACTATTTTGAAAGATTTTACTCTGAGAAAAGAGTTCCAGGGCCTACTGCTGGAGAAAGGTCACCTAAGGCATTGGTTCTCTGAGATTCCTTTCACAACGGTCAGCTCTGGAGGTACTCGAGGCTACCATGGCTATGATCCAAGATAATTCTTGAGCCAGTTGCACACCTGGTTATCACGCACGTGGTGTTGGTTTTGAGATGGACAAGAAGCCCCTGGATCTTTCATTTTTACCCTACTGCTGGAGAAGGAGTATGGCTTAGCAAGCAGCTGTCATGGAACTCCTTCCCTATATTGCCACTTCAGACAGTACTATTGCAGTTTTAAAGAAGGGAGAGGGCACCTTTGTTGGCTAAGATAAGGAAGGGAGAGATCTGGGTCTCTTGTTTTCATATCCAAAATTCACAGCATACCTTTCAGAAGTTTCCTTGATTTTAGTCCTCACCCTCACTGAAACATGCCTGTAAGCTGCTACATAAGTAGCATTCCCAGGCACATTGCTTTTAGTCTAGGAGAGCTCCTTCCTGTGCACTAGATCCCTGTGCTGTAGCATTGTGCCCAAGCCATTTGAAGTTCACATTTCACCACAACTTTTCCTGGGTGATGGACACAGAGCAAAATTTATTGCTTGCTCTGCTGGGTTCTGGTCTTGCTTTTGTCTGATTTCTCTCTCTCCCCATATTTCTTGCATTCCAAATGGGAATATTTATTTTGTACTATTATATGTTGGCAGTGTATTATATCTTTAATTTTTTGAAGGGGCTGATACATAAGAGCTTGTCTTGACTCTGTGAAGAGACTTTGGACCTGGACTCTTCAGACCTGCTGAAATTGTTATGAGTGATGTCTCAGGCATGGGCTAAACATATTTTGCCTAAGGAGATGGATATGAGTCTTTGGGGACCAGGGGTGCATATTATGATTTAGCTCTAAAATACCCCTGAAAACCCGATGTGCTTGAAAGGTGATGGATTATGCACATGTTGTAGCTGATTTGTTTTTAGGAAGTGGGTTTTAAGAGGTGAGTTACTGAGGGTGTGACCCATGAGGGTATCTCTTTTCCTTCCCCTTCCTTCCCTTTCTATATACTTCCTGGCCACCATGACATGAACAAATTTTCTCTTCCTTTTCACCATATTTCTTTTGTTCAATTCTGGCCTTGTGCTGAAAACATCAGCCAAAACAACCCTCTTCTTTTGTAAACTGTGATTGCCAGGTATTGTGGCCTACCAACAAGAAAGTGATAAGACAACTGCTATTATTTTGTCATATTATTATACAAATATTTGTATCCTGTGATCTATTAGTGCGTGCTGTCCCCTCTAAATGTGCAATCCCAGTGATGAGCTTCCTTCAAATTCACTCTTCTAACAGCATGTTCAGCTATGGACCCTAACCCCCACCGTCCCACATCTCTAGGAGTCTTTTAACCCAGTCAAGATGACAATATTAACTGGTGTCTTGGTATTTAATATAACTGTAGTCATTTCCCCCCCATCCCCATTCTTGTCCTTGAGTAACAGAAATCTAGAAGTTTTTTGGTGGAATTTTTTGGGTCATCTATGTAGAGTATCATGTCATCTGAAAATATTGACAATTTAAATTATTCTTTTCTTATCCTTACTCTTTTTATATCTCTCTTTCTTGTCTAATTGCTCTGGCCAACATTTTCAGAACTACATTAAACAGGAGTGGTGATAATGGACATCCTTGTGTAGCTCCTGATTTTAGAGTGAAAGCTTTTAGTTTCTGTCCATTTAGTTTGGTGTTAGTTGTTGGTCTGTCATTGGTCACTTTTAACAGACCAAGGTAAAGACTATCTACTTCAATTTTCAGTTGGATTCTTATCAAGGATGAGTGTTGGACTTTATCAGAAGCTTCTTCTGCATCTATTCAGATGATCATGTGATTTTTGTCTTTGACTTTGTCGATACAGCATATTGTGTTTATTGATTTGTGTGTGTTGAACCATCCCTGCATTCCTGGGATGAACCCCACTTGGTCATGGTGTAATCTTCTTGATGATTTGCTGAATTCTGTTTGCCATTATCTTGAGAATTTTTGAATCTATATTCATTAGGGAGTTTGGCCTGTAGTTCTCATTTTTGGTTGAGTCTTTCTCTGGTTTTGGTTTCAGAGTAATACTTTCCTCCATGGATGAGTTAGTATGCTTCCCTTTCAATTTCATTAAAATGTCTGAGGTGTATTGTTGGCATTAAGTCTTCTCTAATCTTCTTGTAGAATGCAGCAGTGAACCCACCAGGACCTGGGCTTTTCTTTGTTGTTAAGTTTTTAATAACATTTTTAATCTCATTAACTGTTGTTGGGTTATTAGAAATCTGTCCATTTCTTCTGTGTTTTTCACTTTATGAGAACAAAGGTTTTTGAAGTAGCTACTGATGATCTTCCGAATTTTTATAGGATCTGTAATAATTTCACCATTTTCATTCTTCACTGCATGAATTTAAGTTTGTTTCCTTTTTTTTTTTTTTGGTAAGGTTGGCTAGGAGTTTATTAATTTTGTTTATTCTTTCAAAGAACCGACTCTTTAATTCATTAATTTTTTGTATTGTTTTCTTAGTCTCCATTACATTAATTTGTGCTCTGGTCCTTATTGTTTCCTCCATTGTATAGGCTTTCCAATTGACTTGCTCTTCTTTTTCTGGAAGATTGAGGTACAGCACTATTTGTTCATTTTTGCTCATTATGTTTTCCTGATGTAAAAATTCCCCACAATAAATTTCCCTTTTAGGACTACTTTCATTTTGTCCCATAAATTTGAGTATGTTGCATCTGCATTCTCATTTAGTTGTGAATATTGTTTAATTTTTTTCCTGAATTTCATCTGTGAACCCTTGGTTGTTTAGGAGGGTATTATTTAATTTCCATGTTTGTATGCAAAGTGTCTCCTCTTGGTAGAGTGGTTTTACTGTATGGTAGGGAAACTTATAAAACAAAGATAACTGGAATGAAAGTAGAGGAAAGGCTAGAGGACTAAGGATGATCATGCAAAGTTTGGGGTACCGGAGAAAGCGATAGAAAAGAAAGAATGAATGAGTATTTTTTGAGGGATTATCTGAACCTGGTCTCTGGGTTTGGGGGGGTGGGACTAGTTTTCTGTGGCTGGAGTTCTCAGCCATTTGGAAAAGAGAAAAAAAGGAATGAAAATAGAAAAAAAGTTGAGAAACAGAAAAGAAAAAAGGAAAATGAGAAGAAAGTGTGGTAAAAAAATAAAACAAGATAAAATTAAGTTAAAGAAAAATTTTTGAAAAGGGGGTGGTCCCACCCACCTGCTTGTATTCAGTGTGTCTTTGTCCCCAAGCACAAAGCTAACTCACCTAACTTGTCACCTGTTGGCTCATATTTCAGACACTTCCATCCCACTAGTTTCATCTGTCCTTTACGTGTGTGATTCTGCTGGGCCCCTAGGTCTGTGGGGCAAGATGGGGGCATGGTCAATGATTCCAGCAGCTCCTATGTCCATGGAGGGAGGAGGAAGGTGAGGCCAACGATCCCAGTGGCCCCTAGGTCTGTGGAACAGGGATGAGAGTGAGGTCGATTATCCCTGAGGCATACATCCTCACGTAGGATTATCCTCCTACATCCGTGGAGGGAAGAGGGGTGTGAGGCCAATGATCACGGAGGCCCCTAGGTCCATGGAGGGAGGATGCAGGGGGAAGGCTGATGAACCCAGCAGCCCCTAAGTCTGTGGAGCTAGGAGGGGGCTTATTTTTGTTGTTGTTGTTGTTGTTTGTTTGTTTTTTTGTACCAGGACTCAAACTCAGGACCTTGCCTTTTCCTTGCCAGGGAGGCACTGTGCTATTGAATTATATCCCTGGCTCAACAAGTTTTATCTAATTAAAAATTAGAAACAGATCCTAAAACTTTTATTGATGTGCAGAAAGTGAATAGTGAAAGCAATTTAAAAGAACAGTAATCTTGCCACAGCACCAGGCAGCTGACAGGCATCTATGGCTTTGCTTCCTGGCCACTCTCCTGCCCCACCTGAGCTTTGTAAGAACCAGGGAATCTGTGAGGTCACCTGACCCTGGCCCCATGCACGACACCATTGAGGTGCAGCATGTGAAGAGGAGAAGGCGTCTTGTGCAGGGTGAGCCTCTCAGCCCGCCAGGATGGCGACAATGGCTTAGTTCTTCTAGAAACATTTTATGGCAGATGAGCATACTGAGCATCTTGTATGAAAAACCCCAGGAGGATGTTCTAGAGGTGAACCTAATGCTTTTGATTCTAAAAGATTATTAGAAAAATTTATAAATCATATTCAAGAACTCCATGGATGAAAGGATTCATAAAAAAGTAGAGAAATTAGCAAAGAATTTGCCAAGAAGGTTCAAGAGCTTCAGTAAAGCAATCAGATTGCCTTC
>RJWM01042672.1:0-14287 GCA_004363535.1 Dasyprocta punctata | reverse complement strand
TCTCCTGCCAGATCCCACATAGTTTGCGCTGGCTCACGGGAAGGGCGAATTGGCTTCTTGTTCTAATAAGCCATTCTTGAACTTGGTGTTAACAACCATTTCTGTTGTTAAAATACAGGTATGCAGTATTTTTCTTTCTCACTGGTTCATAACCAAATTATACACTTGGATACAGTATTAACTTGAAGAGTGTGATGTCTGTAACACTACACAAATACAAAACTTTCCAAGTATAAGATTCAGAATATGCATTTTTATGTTTTGGTACTGATTATTATCAGACTGATACCATGAAACTAAAGGCATAATCATCATACTGTTTTATTGCTGGGGAAAATGATAGCATCGCTAACTTGCTGCACATGCAGAAAACACCAGGTCTAGTAACACTAACATGTTTGAAAGTACAAGCCAGAGTCATTTGGGTTGTAGTCCAATCCACCTAAAGCAAGAAAAAGAGTTGCATGTACTCCAAGCAAGGATTCAGTAGACAAAGATGTAAGAAAGGGAGAGACCAGGATGTACCCTGGGCCCTCAGAGGTAGGAGACAGCTGAGAGTGCGTCATCTGTCAGTGCCTGTTGTGGTCGCAGCTTGATAGTCCACTCCCTGGTGATGGCTAGCGAGAGGGGCGAGACAGTGCACCAGGGGCCGCTAGACGACATCAGAGGAGAAAGGCTGAACTGAGTACATCGTGAAGCCTTCATAATGTAACGAAATTGTGCAAAGGAGTAGTTATGTTAACCTCAGATATTTTATATCTCTAAAGATCATATGCAACTTTAAGGAATTCAAGATTTTATTCAAGCTCCTGCTTGTAGAAGGTAAATTTTATTTTATGTCAAACCTATATGTAAGCTAACATTGGCCAGTGTTTACAATAAGCTCACCTTGGTGTGCACTTACTACATGCCAGGAAGTATGCTATTTTATTTCATCCTGCTTTCCTTAAACCTCATTACAGTCTTAGGAGCTGGCTAATATGGTCGGTTACAGAGAAAGAGAGAAACAGGAACATTTACTTTGTATTTTTTATTGTTGTAAATCCTGCAAATACCTGTAATTATATTTCCTAATATTGCCTCATATCATATAATACCTAGGAAGTGTGCATGTAGGAAAAACTTCCTACATGCCCGAGGCAGTGCCTGTCTCAGCTGTAAGTTAAGAGGCGGGGCAGAGGTTTGAGAGGCTGGAAGTCACTTGGAGAAGTTTGTGAACTTGTTTTTTTTCCAGTCGGTTATTTTGAAGAGGCAAATACACCTCTTGTGTTAAATTAGGAGCGAGACGTACTCTCTTAAATGACCCTGTACATCCACGTTAGACTACGGTCTCATCCCCGCGTTACCGCAGCCCCTTCTAGCTGACTGCCTGCTCCATCCCCTACTCTTCTCGAAGTCCAGCCTGATTGCAGCGGAGCAGACTTCTCTTTGTAGTGCCTCAGCCTGGCCTCCACTGTGTAGTACTGAGTCCAAATCCATCTCTCTGCCTCGTTTTCAAAGTGCTCTAAAATGTGTCCATCACCACTGTAATGATAAAGATTGGTAAAGAATCACACTTCAAAATATGTATGTGTCTATAATCTGTTTACTGTGACAAAGTACCTGAAGCTGTATACTTTAGAAAAAAAAGAGGTTTACTCAGCTCACAGTTTGGGAGACTGAAAATCCGTTTGGCCTCTGGTCAGGGCCTCCTGGCTTGGTCAAAACTTGGCAGAACACATGCTGGGGGCCAAGCCTGTGGTGGGGCTGCTTTATCACAACTCCCTCACAACTGACTGCACCAGAGCAGCATTCACCCCTTCCTAGGGCAGTGGCCCAGGGACCTGCTTACCTCCCTCTAGCCTCAGCTCCAGAGGGCTTCACCACCTCAACACCACCACTCTGTGGGACAAAGCACATCTGCACCGCGGCCCCTCTAGTAGGGCTCAGTGTGTGTATCAAACAAAAGCTGGGAGAACAGACAGAAGAAATAGATCCACAGGTACACCTAGGAAGGCCATCATTCCTTTCTCAGGAATCTATGGAACTAGTTGAACAAGGGTGTAGAAGAGCTGAACAACACTCAACCAACTTACCTAAATGATGCTTCACAGATATGGAGAGTACATGTTCTTCTCAAGTGCTCATAGGACACTCGCAAGATAATATCCTGGTTTGTAAAATCCGTAGGTCAATTAAGTCTCAAGAGAATTAGGAAATGCATTCCTCATTTGACTGAGTTATGGTCCTGCCACAAGGCTGTTAAGTGAACTGGTTGCTCTGTGAGGAACTGTGTGCAGTGTGCACAGTACAATATGCAGAGCAGTGAGATGGTCAAAGGAAGCACCAACTTGATGACTGCTTTCATTTGCATAACTTACATGCAGTGCTATAATGTATAACAACACAAAGCTGCAGTTCTGCACTGTATAATCAGCAAAATCTTCACTACTATATTGTAGAAGCCACCATAAGGTCACGCTGCCACTTGTGCTCCTAAGTCATAAGTCCCAGCAGTGAGTCATAAGTCTGATGGCGTGCCTCAATTGTAAATCCAAACAGTCGTTAAACAGGTACATCATTAAATGGGAAGTATCTGTATTTGGGAAAAATCGAAAAGATCAAAATTCATAGATGTAGCTAAATCAATGTTTAAAGGAAAGTTTATTGCATTAAATTCTTACATAAGAAAAGAAAGATCTCAAGGGTGTGGTGGCACATGCCTCTAATCTCAGCACTTAGGAGGCTGAGGCAGGAGAATTGCTATGAATTCGAAGCCAGCCTGGACTACATAGTGAGTTCATGGCCAGGCTAGTGAGACCCTGTTTCAAAAAGAATAAAAAAAATAAAAATAAAAATAAAAATGAACAACAACAACAAAAAAACAAGGTCTCAATAAACTAAATTAGAAACTAGAGTAAGTACAGCAAATTGAATCCAATGCAGGAGGAAGGAAATAATACAAAACAATGGAACCCTAATTTCTCTCAGTGAGTTTGTTGTTTGTGTACAGGAACACTACTGAGTTGAGCATTGACTTTATATCCAACTATGCTACTGAATTTGGTTATTAAATCTAGAAGTCTGTGGTGCAGCTTTTGGAATTTTTTATGTAGACTATCATCATCTGCAAATAAGGATAATTTCACTTCTTCCTTTTCTATTCTTATTCTTTTTTGTTTTTATTCTTGTCTGATTGCTCTGGCTAATGTTTCCAGAACTATATTGAAGAGTGGACATCCTTGTCAGATTCCTGATTTTAGAGTGAAAGCTTTCAGTTTTTATCCATTTAATATGATGTTGGCTGTCAGTTTGTCTTGGATGGCTTTGATCAAATTGAGATAAAGACCGTCTGTTCCAAATTTCTGCAGGTTTTTTAAAATTACGAATGGGTGTTGGACTTTGCCAAATGCTTTTTCTGCATCTGTTGAGATGAACATGTGGTTTTTGTCCTTGATTCTGTTAATATGGTGTATTACATTTATTGATTTGCATATATTGACCCATCCCTGCACTCCTGGGATGGATTCTACCTGATCTTGGTATGTAATCTTCTTAATGATTTGCCACATTCAGTTTGCCAGTGTTGTAAGGATTTTTGCATCTATGTTCATTAGGGAAATTGGCCTGCAGTTCTCCTTTTTGGTTGGATCCTTCTCTGGTTTTGGTATCAGGGTAATGCTTGCTTCTGGAAGTGAATTTGAGAGTATTGCTTCCCATATGCAACGGAGAAGAATGTGTATTCTGATGTTGACAACACACTTTTATAATTACTGCTTTATGTAGTTAAGTCAGATAGAATTCAAAACAATTATAAACAAAAATATACTTTCATATTCACTTATGTACTTTTGCTACTATTCTTTATTTTTTTTCAAATCCATTTTATTTAAAGGAGAAAAAGAAAGAAAAAAAACTAAAACAAAAATTTGAACCACGTCAATTGGTATTCTTTATTTCTTCATGTGGGATTCAAGATACCATCTAATGTCCTTTTATATCAGTCTGAGGACTAGCTTTACTATTTATGGGATATGCTAGCAATGAATTTTCTCAATTTTTTAAACATGAAAATATCTGTTTTTCCTTTCTTGAAGGGTAATTTTGTCCTAAATATTCTTTGAGAATAATAAAGCTTTTTTCTTTGGCTCTTTTTGGCTATGTCATCCCGCTGTCACCTGTTCTGCTTAGCAAGGATCCCTGCGCTAGAAGATTTTGCTCTTACTAGTTTAAAAATTCCTTATTTTTTTGGCTTTCAACATTTTGATGCATCTAAGCATGGATCTTTTTTAGTGTATCCTATATGTAGTTTTTTAAAAGCTTGTATATACGGATTAGTGTTTTTCATCAAATTTTAAACATTTTAGCCATCATTTCTTCAAACATTCTTTCTGCCTTGTCTCTTTCTTCTGGAACTCTCCTTATGCTGAATGATGACTTCACAGGTATCAGACTATTTATTTATTTATTTATTATTTTATTTATTCTTCCTCAAACTGAATGATGTCAATTGACCTGTCTTCCAATTCACTGTTGTTGTTGTTTCAGTTCAAATCTACTCTTGTGAATTTGTGTTTTTTGGTTTTTGGTTGTTTTTTTTTTTTTTTTTTTTTTTTTTTTTTTTTTTTTTTTTTTTTTTTTTTTTTTTTTTTTTTTTTTTTCCTGTTGTTTTTGTTTTTTTGTACTGGGGATTGAACTTACAACCCCACACTTGTCAGGCAGGTGTTTATGCTGAGCTAAATCCCCGGCCCATTTTTGTATTTTTTTTTCTTTCTTTCGGTACCAGGAATCGAACTCATGACCTTTCGCTGGCCAGGCAGGTGCTTATTCCACTGATGAATTTGTTATTTCAGCTTGTACTTTTCGAATGCAGTATTTCTATTTTGGTTCTTCGGAACTCATTTCATCTCTTTACCGATATTCTCTACTTGGTGAGACAGCATTCTTATAGTTTCCTTTCATTCTTTTGACATTGTTTAGTTCTCTGAACATACTTAAAACAGCTGATTAAACTCTCTGTCTAGTGAGTCAAACCCAACATCTAGGCTTCCTTATGGACAATATGTTGAGAGAGAGAGAGAGAGAGACAGAGAGACAGAGAGACAGAGAGAGAGAGAGTTTGTATGTGTGTATCTGTATATGCGTGTACTCCTATTGGTTATATTTCCTTGGTTTTTGCATGTTTATAACTTTTTCATTGAAAGTCGAACATTTAAACAATATGCTTTGTCAGCTACCCTACCCATGTTGGCTATTTTTGGTGATTAATGTTTGCTTTAGTAATTTTCCCAGAATACTTCTTCCAAGTCTGTGTGTTTTACTGTGAGTGCTGCTGAAGTCAGTGCTTAGTTAGCTAGGTGGTCAGCTAATGATGGGACAGAAATTTCTTTAAATACCTGGTGCGTATGTGTCTCCCAGCCTACCGAGGAGCTCTGCGTGTGCTCGAACTGGCAGGCAGCTCACATCGCTGCCTTAGGCTTCACTTTCTGCTTGAGCAGAGACTAAGCCATCCAGAGAGGAGAACCGAAGGCTGTTCCATGTCTTACACTTACATGGTCCTCTCTACGCCCAAGAATGCATCAGCTTTTCAAGGCCCTCTGTGGCTATCTCCTTCCACAGTTTTTCATTTTAAGTCATTTTGCTTTGCATTTAATCAGCCTCTTACTGATTCTGACTGGCAATGCCACCTCGGCCAGTTACAATGTTAAACAGTTACTGTTGATTGTTTCTAATAAATGTGCTGCTTGGGAGACTGTTCCCAAGGAACACAACCTTGAACCTGGTCAAATGGAGCTTTTTAGGGGGCCACCAGACAGAGCAAACTGTGATGCACTTGGGCTGACAATGGCGTTTTTTGTTGTTGCCATTCCTTTTTTTTTTTTTTTTTTTTTTTTTGTGGTGCTGCGAAGAAGAGGGTTTTTGAGACCCTCCGAATCTGTTCTCCCCTTGCCAGGGACTGCCACGGTACCTGCTGTTTTCACAGCTGAAAGCTGCATGCTCTGGCAGCCGGGAAGGGGAGAATGAGGTTAGTGCAAGTTAACAGGCCAGGGGCATTTCACCAGGATTGAGCTGCTGTGCTTGAATGCATTCTCTTCCAATTTTACAAACCTTTATTTAATTTCTGGTGTTCTGAAGTTGATTTTGACCATTTTTGGCTGTGTTCTCATAGCTCTTGCAGAGTGGATTTCCGGAGATTCCTACTTGGCCATTCCAGAAATAAAAACCCTAAGCCTTGTTTGACATCATGATAGCATTCACATATATATGAAAAAAAAGTGTGTAAGTGCGTTTGTGTGTATACACACGTATGTAGATAGATGCACTCTATAAATATGTATGCTTCTAAATACATTTCATTATATGGAACAGAAATATACAAATAGAAACATATGTGTATACCATGGGTATGAAAACTGAACATGCATCGTCTAGTCCTTTCACTTTAACATCTCCCCTCCCTGCCAGGCATCACCGGGAACTTACCTTCCTGGGGGAAGACAGTTGTACTCAGAGGAACAAGATTGTAAAAAATCACCAGGCAAAGTCACATAAGTGTTGGTAAAAAGTTCCTAGCTTATAAATGTTTAAGGTGTTTATTCCTTGCTCCAAATTTTTAAACTTCTGTTTTGTTTTGTTTTGATGGTACTGCAGATTGAACCCGGGGCCTCACACTACCTGTTCAGCAAGCCCTGTAGTACTGCTGAGCTACATCTTCAATCCTTTTCTAAAAGTGTATTTTCTCTTTACAATAAAAAATAACAATAAAATTGTATTTTGAAATAAGAACTCACTAGCCACGTGTGGTGGCACATACCTTTAATCCCAGCACTCGGGAGGCTGAGGTAGGAGGAGCGTTGTGAGTTCGAGGCCTGGCTTGGGCTACAGCACAAGCACAAGGTCGGCCTGAGCTACATAATACGACCCTGCCTCAAAGAACTAGGGCTGGGAGTTTGGCTCAGTGGCTTAAGCACCTGTCTGTCAGGCGCGAAGTTGTGAGTTCGATCCCTGGTGCTGCAAAAAAAAAAAAAAAAAAAAGAGAAACTCACTGAGTTGTCCAGGCTAATCTCAAACTCAGGGTCCCTCTGTCTCAGTCTCCCGAGGAGTTGGGATTACAGGTGTGCCCCACCACACCCAGTTTTGTTTTATTTTATTTCATTTTATTTCAGCTTTATTTTGGTACCGGGATCAAGCTCATGACCTCACACTTGCCAGGACACCCAGTTTTAAATTACTTAGCAAGGGATTCTGCTGAAGTGGTCTTGTTTACCATTCCAAGAGTCTTAAATAAATACAAGCTTTGTGTGCCAGCTATGTCCTATGCACAAATATTTCAAATTTATTTGCCTAGGTGTGTTGCTTGGCAGGTCCACTTGTTAACATAATAATATAAGCTGGACCTTAACTTCGGGCTTCTAGAACAAACTTGCAATCCAGACCCTGCATCTGAGGATGCACCCACTCTTTTCAGCCTCCCGCAGGCCCACAGACAGCAAGTCAATTTCAACTTCCTTGCATTGCTGAACTTGGCTAGGTAAACCCAGATTCAACAGAAATGATCCTTATTTTGGCCAAATGCACAGAAATCAATCATTTCAGTCCATAAAGAAGGCAAGGCTGGTCACTGTCAATTCCTCATTGCCTCGGAGACTGAATGCCTGGTCTTTATGCTGCGAAGGATTCTATATTCTCCCCAACTTGGGGGGTGATGCGAGCAGCCCCTCGGGAAACAGAAGTCTGCCTGGCCTCTGCGGCCTGCACTCTGGTCCGCCTCCTCGGATCTTTGCAGCCCTCGGTCTCCCGTCTTAAATTCTCCCTCCTGACGCTCTGGAAGCAGCGCCGAGATGTCCCATGTGTTGTGCTCCAGGCTGTATTCCCTGCAAGGATCACATACATTGGAGGCCCTTAGTACTGATTAAATCATTCAAATGGAAGATATTTGAAGGGGCACGTGTCTTTTTTTCAACTATAGGAAAAATGGTGAATCTTTAGGTGAAAGAATACCAGTTTTTTTCTTAATTGTTAAGCCTAAAAGTGGTAGAAGCCAATCCATGACAGCACAGATGTGAATGAGGCGGCCTTCTTAGGAAATCCAAGAATTCCCCAGACAGAAGCAGAAACAAAGGAGGATGACTGAGATGCAGTTGGGGCTTCCCTATGCATAGCCACACACACGTGTGTGACATTCGTGCATGTGTGACATTTGTGCATGTGTGAGGTGACCTGCGTGACCAAGTGAACCAAACTTCACTTGCTCTTTGAAGCCACCTGAAGGTCTTAGCCTGATTCATTCACTGTAGACTACAGAGGCGAGGGCTCCCCTGGTTTGGTGAGGGTGTCTCACCTTAGTCAGTTCAGGCTGCCGTGATGAACTCCTACAGACTTGGTGGTCTGTAACAACAAACTTGTTTCTCACAGTTCTGAAGGAAGGAAGTCCAAGGTCAAGGCGCCGTGTCTGGTGAGGGTCCCTTCCTGGGTCATCCAGGGCTCCTCCTGCTGTCTCTTTATGTGGTGGGAGGGCAGGCTCCCCTCTGGGCCTCTTCCATAAAGGGACGAACCTCAGCATGCAGGTGGAGCCCCCAAGACCTGGTCTCCTCCCCGACACTGCACTGCGAGCACCACCACTTTGGGGGCTTGAGTTTCAGAGTGGGACTCTGAGGAGGAACCCAGACGCTTGGGCCACAGCAGGGATAGGAGCCAGGCTGCCTTCCCCTGCGGGAGAGATGGGGGAGAGGGCCAGGGAGAAGAGGGCCAGGGAGAAGAGGGGAGGTTTGGATCCTGTAGATCGGGCCGGGAAAATGGCTCTGATTTCATTTGTGTTCCTCTAGCCAGAGATGGCGAAGCTTTTAGAGCTTGCAGTGCTCCAAGCTGCCCGCTGTGGCACGTGTGCCGTAGGTTCGCCGCCACCACTAGGCTAAACCAGGGATGGGATTAAGAGTCCAGACTCCTTCCTGTCCCAGGGGTCAATGAATCGCCTTAGGAAACACACTGCTTGAGCCCCTAGTGCCAGCTTTTACTTTTGAAATAAGTAAAACATCATTATCGGTTATAAAATGATTTGATGTCTCTTCCAGAAAAAGCCAAATTTGGCTTTCCTCTCTGACTAAATTTAGCAGCAATTACACTAATAAAGTTATCTCACTGCAAGGTTAGCGGCCCAAGAAGAGGATGACTGAGCTGGAAAGTACAGGGTCTCACTGAATTGTCCGGTCTGGCTTCAGACTCTATCCTCCTGCCTCAGGCTTGCAAGTGCCGTTTTGTTTTCCATGAGTGAGCTTGAGGGTCTAAAGATTCATTTATCATATTCATTCATTCACTAATAATTTGATCTCCATAGCAAAATTTTTATTTTTTTTTTTTTTGTGGCACCGGGGATCGAACTCACAGCTTCACGCCTGCCAGACAGACGCTTATGCCACTGAGCCAAACTCCCAGCCCTAGTTTTTTGAGGCAGGGTCGCACTATGTAGCTCAGGCCGGCCTTGCACTTGCATTGTAGCCCAAGCGGGCCTCGAACTCACAACGCTCCTCCTACCTCAGCCTCCCGAGTGCTGGGATTAAAGGCGTGTGCCCCCACGCCCGGCGTTCATAGCAAATTTTGTTTTCTTTCTGTTTTTAAAGACAGGGTCTCACTATGTAGTTCAGGCTGGTCTTGAACTCACAAGGTAGCCCAGGCTGGCCTTGAACTCGAGGCAGCTCTCCTGAGTCAGCTTCCTGAGCGCTGAGATACAGGTTGCATCACGATGCCTGGCTAGCAAATCTGTTTTTAAAGCAGACAGTATGTAAATTAAAAACAAAGAATGCCTTCCCTAGTATACAGGTACCCTAGTATACATGCATATAGACTACATTTCCTCAGCGATTCAGTCGGCAAACACTATTTCACCATGAAGGAAGAGACCAAATCTCCCAGAGATTCCCTTATTGGTTTTCTGGTTACTTATGGCTACATAACAACAATGATTTAAAGAAAAAAAAAAAAAAAAAGAGTGCATCATGGTTGTCAATAATGACTGGCAGTTCACAGGTTCTTGGTCAGGCGCCCTTATGGGGTTGCAGTCCGACAGTTATTGGGGACAGGGCCAGCGCGGGCTTCTTCAGTTGCATGCCTGGCGCCCGGCTGGTGAGGCCACCCCAGCCTGACCCTCTGGACACAGCGTCTCCCTCTCTCTGCCGGCTTGTGCTTCCTCGCAGCCTCAGCGCCCCGTGAGCAGGTGCTCCCCCTGGAGAGGTCAGGGCCACAGCGCCCCGGGGTGGAGGTTTCTGAGCAGACCCTCCAGGAGCTTTCTGGGGTTTCCCGGAAGAGGCGGTTCCCTGGGAAGCGGTTACAGGGAGGGGCCTCGGAGAGCGTGCCCCGCAAGTCCATCAGCGGGGCTGTTGTAGGAGGGGCCGGCCGCGGTGCTATGGCTGTCACAGGCTGCAGGAACTGGGGGACCGCGAATCCCATACCTTGCAAGCTCAGTGACAGAATGCATCCTGGTGGGGGGACCTTCGAAGAGCCTGAAGTCTCAGTCAGCTTTTGTTTCTTTGGATGCCATAGCTTTCCTTTCTAGAAGCTCGTATCAATTTTACAGAATAATAGGTCTCACCATGACGTTTTCATACCTGCATGTAATATACTTCCATCACCGCCCCCATTACCCCCTCTACTTTCCCATATTCCCTGCGCTGAACTTCTTCTCTAGTAGTCTCCTTTCTACTTTCTTGGCGACTTTTGTTTTTCTTTTCGGATTCTACACATGAGAGAAACCACGTGATTCTGAGTCTGGCTTATTTTGCCTAATGTGATGATCTCCAGTTCTATCCATTTTTCTGCAAATGACATGATTTCTTTTTTTCTTTTTTTTTTTGGTACCGGGGATTGAACACACAACCTCATGCCTGTTAGACAGGCGCTTAAGTCACTGAGCCAAACTCCCGGCCCTGGTTTTTTGAGACAGGGTCGCACTAAGTAGCTCCGGCCGGCCTTGCACTCGCATTGTAACCCAAGCTGGCCTTGAACTCACAATGCTCCTCCTACCTCAGCCTCCCAAGTGCTGCGATTAAAGGCATGCGCCACCACGCCCAGCTATGATTTCATTCTTTACGGCTGAAAAACACACACGTCTCTATATATCTTTTTTTTTTTTGGTACCGAGGATTGAGCTCATGACCTCTTGCTTGCCAGGCAGACGCTTATGCCACCGAGCTATATCTCCAGCCTCTCTCTCTCTCCCTCCCTCTCTCTCTTTATATATATATATAATCTATATCTATATCATCTTTATCTCTATATCACTAATCTCTATATATATTCTTTATTCATTTCATGTTAATAAGCTCGTAAGCTGATTCCATTACCTGCCTGTTGTGAACTGTACTGCAGTAAATATGCGCATGCAGATCTCTCAAGGTCTGCCGACCCCTTCAGCTATACACCAGGGTGGTGTAACTGGACCACCTGGCGGTTCTAGCTTTCATGTTTTGAGGAGGCTCCATGTTTCTATAGTGGCTGTGCTAACTTCCCCGCCCGCCAGCAGTGCGGAAGGGTTCTTTCTTCCCTGTATGCTCCCCAGCATTTACTGGGGTGCTGGGATTACAGGTGTGTGCCACCACACCCAGGTGTTTTGTTTTGTTTTGTTTTTTGTTTTGTATTCTTGATGACAGCCATTGTGATTGAGGTGGGACAGAATCTCAATGTAGTTTTGATTTGCATTTTTCTGATAGCTAAAGATGTTAAACATCTTTTCATATTGTTAGTGACCATTTGTAATTTTCTTTTGAGAAGTGTCTGTTTAGGTTATTTGCCTACTTATTGGGTCACTTGTGCATTTGGTGTTAAATTTTTTGAGTTTTTACATACTGTGGATATTAACCTCATACTCTGGATATTAACCTTCTGTCGGAAGAACATCCAGCAGATATTTTTCTCTGTTTTATTTCCCATGGAATACGTTACGGTTTATATTTAGATGCCCCCAAAGCCTCATGCACTCATGGGTGGGACTTTGGGGAGGTGACTGGATCATGAGTGTGTGATACTGGATTAGTTCACTCTTTAGTTCTGCATGATTCCGGGTGTGATGATTTAGTTACTGAAGGGGAAAGACCCACCCTGGGAGTAAGTGGCACCAACCAGAAGGTTTGCAGCCTGGATGGAATAAAAAGGGGAACTAGAAGGAAGCTGTGCTGCTTCCTGCCTGCCTGGCCATTATTATAGGGGAATGATCTCAGACCTCCAAATGATACAGGGAATGAAACTCCCAACCTACCATATGTCTGCTGCGAGTTCATGTACTCTAAAATTGAAGAATGAATTTTAGGCAATACAGAGGGTAAGAAAAGAATATATTTATTGAGAGAAAGAAAGCTTCTGTCTGAGGGACAGAAGGGGTCCTGCATGGGTTGTCAAAGACTGTCATTTCTAGGGACTTTTATAGAGTAAAACCATGAGGTTAGATGGGCCCAAGGTGGGGGGCGGGGTGGCGGGGATGATGGGAACCTGCAAGGTGGGCATTAGGTGGGACATAACTATGGTTAACCAGTAAGATTAATGGCTCAGGTAAAACTGATTAAATCAAGGACAAATGGGGAAGCGAGTCACGTAGTAAGTGGGTTGCTTAACAGCAGTGACTCTTCCTGTAAGGGGTTGGGATGCTGACTCCTGACTTCCTCAGGGTGATAGAGAACTATTTAGAGTATCAATCCTTAGGATGTGGGTGCATTTATTTTGCCTTTTGTCTTGATATCTGGCCTGCAGCAAGAGGTGTGTGTCTCTTCCAACGTCATCAAGACATCTGGTCCTCTGTGCTGGTTTCCTTGAGGGCCTAGCCCTGTCTGACTGCCTATAATATTTTTGACTCACTCAGTTGCCTGTAGCACCATGAGCTCTTTTTCCTCTGCCATGCGCCTCTGTCGTGTCTCCCTGCTGTGGAACCGGAGGACTGTGGACTAAAAGCTCTACACATTGGGAGCCAAAATAAACCTCTCCTCCTTTAACTTGTGGGTGTTGGGTATTTTGTCCCAGCAATGAAAAAATAACTAAGACCCAATGAAAATAACTAAGACATACTTTTCTTAATTTAACCCAATCCCATTTGCATTCCTATTCAGGAATTTGTTGCCTAACTTGTCCGTATCTTTCCATGTTTCCCCTATGTTTTCCTCCTGCAGTTTCCAAACTGCAACTTTTACGTTTAGGTCTTTAATTCATTTCGAGTTTATTTTACACAGGGTAAGAGTTTTCTTAGCACCACTGGTTAAAGTTATCTTTTCTCCAACATATGTCGCTGGCATCTTTGTTGAGAATCAGAGACTTTAGCTGAATGGGTTTATTTCTTGGATCCTGAACCTAATGCTGTTGGTGTGTTTTTATTTTTATTCCAATATTGTGCTAATTTTATTGTCATGGCTCTATAGTTAATTTTTGAAATTGAGTAATACATCCGACCATGCTGCTTCCCCCCAGCTTTGGTTATTTTGGATCTTTAAAATTTCCACGTGAATTTTAAAATTCTTTTTTTTTTCCTAGTGCCATAAAGAATGACATTGAAATTTAGATGGAGATTGCATTGAATCTGTAAGTTACTCTTGGTAGTGTTACAGGAAAACTGAGTTAGACAAAATATTATAGGCAGTCAGACAGGGCTGGGCCCTCAAAGGAACCAGTGCAGAAGTTCAGATACCTTGTAACCTCTGAGGAGACAGACACCTCCTGCTGTGGGCCAGATATTGAGACAAGGAGCAGAACAAATACAACTGCATCCTAAGGGTCAACAGTCCAAATAGTTCTCTATCACCCTGAGGAAGTCAGGAGTCAGCATCTCAACCCCCTACAGGAAGAGTTACTACTGTTAAGCATCCCCGCTTACTACGTGACTCCTTTCCTCATTTGTCCTTGATTTAATCAATTTTATCTGAGCAATTAGTCTTATTGGTTAACTGTAGTTATGTCCCACCTTATGCCCACCTTGCAGGTCCCCATTTTCCCCGCCTTGGGCCCATCTAACCTCATGGTTTTACTGTATAAAAGTCCCTAAGAATGACAGTCTTTGGCAACTCACTCGGGCCCCCTTCTGTCCCTCAGACAGAAGCTTTCTTTCTCTCAATAAATATCTTCTGCTCTTACCCTCCGTTGTTCCTAAAATTCATTCTTCAATTTTAGAGAACACAAACTCGCACCATACGTATAGTAGGTTGGGAGTTTCATTCCTCCACATCATTCGGAGGTCCGGGATCATTTTTCCTACATCATTTGGAGGCCCCAGCGAGATCGTTTTCCCAAACCAGTAGTATGGCTGGTTTAGCAATATTGCTTCTCCCAATCCATGAAC
>RJWM01042671.1:0-14247 GCA_004363535.1 Dasyprocta punctata | reverse complement strand
CCCATGGGTGCTCTGCCGCTAAGCAACATCCCCAGGCCTGTTAATCAACTGATTGATTGATGGATGCAATCTCACTGAATTGTTCAGGTAGGACTCAAATTTATGATCCTCCTGCTTCAGCCTCACTCTAAGATGGGATTATAGGTGAGCACCACAGTGCCTGGCTTGATCTTTGTCATTTTTATGTGTATAGTTCAGTGACATTAAGTACTGGTCACCTATCATCACCATCCATTTCCAGAACTCTTCATCTTGCAAAACTGAAACTACCCACTAAACAATGCCTCCTTGTTCCCTCCTCCTCCAAGGCCCTGACAACCACCTTTGTGCTTTCTGTGTCTGTGAATTTGACTGCTATAGTTACCTCTTATCCCTAGAATCAGACAGTAAGTATTTGTTTTTCTGTGAGTGGCTTATTTCACTTAGCATATGCCCCTCAATTTCATCCATGTCATAGCATGCATCAGAATTTTCTCCCTTTTAGGATCTTAATATGATGTACATATAACACATTTTTTGTTTGCTTTGGGGTTTTTTTGTTTGGTACTGGGGGTGTTGAACTCTAGGCCTCACAGCTAAGTATGTGCTGTATCACTCTGCTTCATCCTGTGCTTTTACCACAGTTTGGTTTTTCATTCGTCTGTTGATGGACACTTGGGTTGGGGTGATCTTTTGGCTGTTATGAGCGTGGATGACTTGTCTTTCCAAGTTCCTGCTTTTGGTTCTTTTGGTTCCACTTACACAGAAGTGGAAGTGCTGGGCCATATGGTTATTCTATTTTTGTTAAAAGAAAATTTGCTCTATTTACTGATCATCCAGCATAATCTGGTACATAAACTTGTGAAGCCAAGCATATCCTTATGGTATTTAGTTTTTTAAGAAATCACTACTGTGTTTTTCACAGCAGCTGCACCATTTTATTATCTCACCAATAGCGTGCCTGTGTTCCAATTTCCCCACATCTTCCCAAATACTTGTACTTGTTATTCTGTGTTTTTTTTTTTTTTGACAGTAGCCATCCTATTTTTTTTTTTTTCTTTTTGTGTCACCAGATCGAACTCACAACCTTGCACCTCACAGACAGGCGCTTAAGCCATTGAGCCAAACTCCCAGCCCTAATTTTTTTGAGGCAGGGTCGCACTATGTAGCTCAGGCTGGCCTTGCACTCACATTGTAGCCCAAGCTGGCCTTGAACTCACAACGCTCCTCCTACCTCAGCCTCCCGAGTGCTGGGATTAAAGGTGTGCACCACCATGCCTGGCTAGTAGCCATCCTATTGAGTGTGAGGTGATATCTCATTGTGGTTTGAGTTCACATTTTCCTAATGACTAGTAATGTTGCATCACTTTATTGATTTGGAAAGTTGGTGCAACCCCTACCTCACAGTAGCCAGGAGGCTTCAAGGGGAAAACAGAACCCCAGTGTGGTAATCACTAAAGACAGTCAGCAACTCCTTTTCTTCTTGTTGTGTGGTACTGGGGATTGAACCCAGGGATGCTCTACCACCGAGCTACATCCTCACCCTCCCTGCTTAAAACAGTCTTACCAAATCGACACTGTGGCCCTGAACTTGTGATCCTTCTGCCACAGGTCCCAAGAGGCTGGGATGATAGATGTCGCCACCATAGCCAGGCGTACTTTTTCTAATTTCTCCTTGAGACTAGGCCCAAAGTGCAGGCTCTATGGAAGAGGATGAAGTTCTCTCTCTCTTTCTCTCTTTCTTTTTCTTTCTTTCTTTTTTCTTTTTTTAGACAGGGTCTTGCTAAGTTGCCTAGGCTGGTCTCTAACTCCTGAGCTCCAATGATCCTCTTGTCTCAGCCTCCTGAGTAGCTGGCATTATGGGTGTGTGCCATTGAGTCTGACCCTCTGAAGTCTACATTGATTCTGGTGGCCCCCATCCCAGCACTAACTTCTTTGCCCATGAATTGAGGTAGGAAACGTGGTGGGGGGTTGGGGTGGGAGCAGAGAGACAAATCAGAGTGGTCCAGAGTCTCGAGGCTCCACAGAACTGGACACTACCTATTGGCTGCTTCTGTTTCTCCCTTTGGCATGGAAGAGGCCATGTGGAAAAAGGCAGGAATCACAGCCTGGAATCTGCCCTGACAACCTGGCTCTGTGCACGGGACCCAGGGTGGTGGGCGGGCCGCTTCTGTTCCTTCTCACAGTTTTACTGCTGCCCAGTGGACAGGCTCTGACCACCAGAGCCTTTACTAAAAGCTCCTTTGAAGTGAAGCAAACACTTTTAAGCTAAATCAGGGAGATAACCCTAGTCTCCGCCCTCTACCCAGGAATGTCCCTCCCCAATGCTGTCCCTGGAATTAGACCTGACTGCATTATCCCAGGCTCCCCCAGCACAGGTCTTTTGTTTGCAGTGGCCGTACTGTTGTTTTTTGTGTGTGAGAGGTGGAGGAGGATAGATGTGTTAGTTGGGATACTCTGACCGGCATTACAAAATGATTCTACGGGACAGTGAGGGAGGGGAAAATAAAAGAAGAAGAATTACAGAAAACTGACAGCTGGAGTAGGAGAAAGGGTCCAGCAGGCAAGGATGCAAATGTGAGGTCCATTTTTCCTAAAATCTGGATGATCTGAGGCTAGCAAGGCAGGATGGAAAGTTCATTGAGAACTAAAAGTTAACAAAAGTTCATGCAGGTGGAATGAAGGGTAGGACTGGCCTGGAAATCAGCAGGAGGTGGGCAGTGATAGCACCTAGAGACAGGTGCTGCGGGCTTGGCCGAGGCTATCACATAACATTTCTCAGTGCTGAGGGCTGGCTTGGGAGGAGCTGAGCCTGAGCTGGTTTGAGAAGGCATCACCGTGTGGACTCCAAGGCTGATCAGTGAAGTGAGGGACAGTGGGCTGGGGGTGGTGCTGGGACCTCAGAGGCAGACTTGATTCTCATCCTACCTCTTTCCCCGCTGACCTTGGGCAGCTAGTCTGTGTCTGTTCCTTTTCCTGTGATGGAGCTAAGCTCCCTTCCCTTTCTGGGTGGTCTGAGGCCTGGAGAAGGTAAATGTGCCAAGTGCCTGGCATGCATGTCTTGAGCTCTGCAGCATTTTCTTGTTAGATGGTGGAACCAGGGCTGGTGGTGGTGGGGCTTGGCCTGTATCTCTGGCCTTGTCTGCCAGGACACACTTGCATCTCCAAGCTTGCACCCAGGCTGTTTGCCTGAGGGGTTAGAAATGTTTTCAGCACCTTATCTTGCTGATGGGCCCACCCTGCTCCTACCTTGCCAGGGACATGCTACACTGATGTCCATCCAGGTGATCACGCTCCCACCTGAGGAGACTAGCTTTGGGCAGAGTGGGTGGGCACCAGGGCAGAGCGTGCAGGCACCAGAGGGTGCTGGCTGACGCCAGTCTTTGGCACTTCCCGGTAGGACGCAACCGAGGAGCCCTGCAACTGCAAGCATGATGGGGAGCCCTGGCTGTGTGGCTTAGGCTTGCAAAGGTGGAGAGCAGAGCCCCAGATAATCCTCTGACCGTGGTGTTCCTGGCACTGGACTGGTCCCTGCAGCCAGGGGCTGGGCTGTGCTGGAGGTGCCTGGGTCAACTGCTGCTCTCAAATGGCCTTCAATACAACCCTCAGAATAGAGCTGGAGCTCATAAATTCTCCCAAACAGCACATAAACAAACTCCCTTCCACCTCCTCCGCTTGGCTCTCTGTGACTTCCTTTGGCCTTTGAAGCTGGCGTGGTTGTTTGTGGAAACCTGGTCCCAGTTGGGTGAAACCTTGAGGAGGGGAGGAAGGAATGTTCCTGGCTGCCCCATCTCTGATTTCGGACCCTGCACCCTCTCAGGCCATCATTCACTTGGATTGATTTTTGTACTGTTACTATATTTTTAGTTGTAAAAAGAAAAAGTAACATCAAATGTACTTCCCTTGCCTCTGTGTGTGTGTGTATGTGTGTGAGTGTGTATGTGTGACACTGAGGAGTGAGCCCTTATGTTACACACACGTTCCCAGGCAGCCACATCTCGAGCCCTTTTTTAAAATTTTGAAACAAGATCTTGCTAAGTTCCCTCCCTCCAGTTTGTGATCTTTTTGCCTCAGCTCCCCAGTAGCTGAGAGTACAGGTGTGCGTCACTGTCTCTGGCTCGTCCTCACAATTTTTAAGTGTGCAGTTCATCAATGTAAAGTGTGCTCATCTCACCGTGCAACAGACCTCCAGAACCTTTCATCTGGTCAAACTAAAACTTTGTCCCCAGTAAACAAGGACTCATCTCCACCAGCCCCTCCCCTGCCCCATAGCCGCCATTCTCCCTTCTGCTGCTGCGAGTCTGCTGACTTTAGATATTTAGTAAGTGGTCTCACGCAGTATTTTCCCTTTTGGGATGGTGTATTTCACTTAGCATAATATCTTCAAGGTTTATCCATGTGGTGCATGTGTTAGAATTTCCTTCCTTTGTAAAGCTGAAGAATATTCTATTGTGTGAAAATATCAGAATTTTCTTTATCCATTTATCAGCTTGGATTCCAATCCCAATCCCGACCCCTCCCCGCATTGTTGTGTGCCTATTGCATGCTGAGGACCGCTTTAGCCTCTCAGGTGCTATTAACAAGTTTTCCCACTTTCAGGATTCTCAGATTAGGGGCTGTGTTGCCTCACCCTTCCCTGAACCCCTAGGAACTTTGACCAGAGCCCCCTTCACTCTTATCATGTTTACTGTTCCTGAACAAACATTTCAGCTATGAACCTATACTGCTTCGACAAACATTTCAAAAAATAAATGAAATAAATAGGGACCTACAATGGATTTTGGAGCTTAAAAAGGTTTGGAAACTTCCAGGTTATTTCATTTGGTCGATACATTGGCTGTGTCAGGTTTCTGGTTCCAGTTTTTCAGATGTGGAGATAGAGACAGTGGGACTCTGGAAAGGAGGAAGGGGAAAGGAGTTGGGGAGCCAGAGGATCGCTGGGGCGCCAGGCGGGGAGGAGAGCCAGCAAAGTGCCTGGGCTGGGCCAGGCCTTCCCGAGGGGCGTGCCCCCTTCACTTGTTACACTTGTGGCCTGGGCACCTGGCTTGTCTTGTCATGGGCTGGATACTGAGCCTAAGAGAGACCTGCTCATATCAGGAGCAGGTGTCCTTGGACTGGGGCTCCTGGAAAGTGGAGAAGGCCTGGGAAACAGAAACCTCAAGACCTGCCCTTGGGTCTATTACCTGTTGTCCTCAGGCTGATCACCTTTTGCCTTCCGGGATGTGGGTTTTCATTGTCCTCCGGGATGGCCTTGATTGCACTCCCTGTCCCACCCATCACACCAGAGCTTTGTAGGGACAGGTGTGGAGCTAGTGGGTGTCACAGGGCATCAGCTAGTGATAGGTAGGGAGGGGGTCAGGGTGGGGGCGCAGAGGTGAAAGCATGGGCAGAGGTGGAAGAATTGGCCTCTCCTACGCCCTCCACAAGAGCTGGCCAGGAATTCCAGCTGGCAGGGTCTCTGCCTCCTCCTCCTAGAAGCTAGTAATAATTGTGGCCTCAGGATTGTTGAGACAGCAAAAGGAAAAGCAAGCAAGACACTGCTTGGAAAAGTAAAAAGTGCTCAGTGGTGGGGTGTCCCCATAGGGTCTCAGGTCATCCCCCAAAGAGGCCACGGGGAATCTTGATTCACCCACCCACAGGATGAGTTGTGGATTCAAAATGTGTTGTCAGTAAGGGGCATAAAAAGGTTTCTTAGAAGAGTTTGGCTCAGTGGCTTAAACACCTGCCTGGCAGATGGGAGGTTGTGAGCTTGATCCCCAGTACCGACAAAAAAAAAAAAAAAAAAAAGAAAAAAAAGATTTATTTGGCCGAATTTTGTGAAGGGAGAGAGGGAGAGAGAGAGAGAGAGAGAAAGAGGGAGAGATTGAGATCATGGCCTGGAGTTGGGTGTATTTATGTGTCTGGGGGGGGGGCTTGAGTTTCTAGAATGTTCCTGGTGACCCCTAGGTCCCTATCTGGCGGGCTCTGTGAGACTCTCTGAAGCAGCTTGCTTTCTGGAGGATGGGTCCACAGGAGCGAGTGCCATTCAGAGGTAAAGGCATTGGAGATTCCCCTTTACTGGCTTATTTTCTTCAAGATTCTTAGGAATTTTTTAGTGAGTTTCCTGGAAGTGAAAAAAATTCCAAGTAACTTTGTGTCCCAAAGCCACAGTGTTTCTTAAAAAGTACAATTTGAAAAGTACGACCATTAAGATCTTCCTTGTGTTTTTTCTCTTTATTTCTTCTCTCCTACCTCAGGAGGTTGATTTCCCTTGGAGGAAGGTGGGGGAGGCCAGGGTGAGGCCCACAGTAAGGAGAGGGGCTGAGGAGTTCGGGGTTCACGGGTGCTCAGAGGAAGAGGGGAGAGTGTGTGGTGTGTGGGATGCAAACAGCGTGGTGCATGTGATAGGTGCTGTGCTGTGTGTGTTGTGTGTGTATGCTGAGTGTGTGTGTTGGGGGGTATGTGTGACAGTACGCTTTGTGTGTGATGTGTGTGGTGTTGCATATGTTGTAGTTGTAGCATATGTGTGGTGTGTAATGTTGGGCATGTTTGTGGTGTGTGTTGTATGTGCTGTAGAGTTTGTGTTGTGTGAGATGTTGGGTATGCGTGTGTTGTGGTGTACGGGTTGTGGTATGTAGGGTGTGTACTGTAGTGTGTGTTACAGCGTGTGTGTGGGTTGTGGTATGTGTTACGCGTGGTTCGTGTTGCAGTGTGTGTGTTGTGGATTGTCTGCTGTGCTGTGTGTTGTGTGTGTGATGTGTGGGGTGTGTGTTGCGTGATGTGTATTGTGGATTTTCTGTTGTGTGTGTTGTGTGCACTGTGTTGTGTGTGGTCTGTGTTGTATTGTGTGTGGTGGTGTCTGTGTGTGTGTTATGGGGTGTCCTTCTCAGCCTTTTCCCACCTTTCAGCGTGGTGGCTGCCCTTTGGGTGCTACTTTGCAGCCCCAAGCTCCTGTCAGATGGCCCTGGGCCGCCACCTGGTGGCTGAGAGTGGCAGCAGACGGGCGTTTCACCCACAGGTGCGGGCTGGGTGCCTTCTCTCCTCTGCGCTCCCCTCTCCTTTGGTCCTAGCTCCCTCAGCCGTGCGTCCTCACCTGCTCTTCTCCACCTCCACCTCCATCTTTGTACCAAGGGAGGCAAGTTTCTCCCCGGGTCTCCCCAACTCCCCAAGCTTCTCAGGCATAAGTGGGAGCCATAACACCCAAGGTGCCCACCTCCCAGGTGGCTGCGAGGGTGACACAGGTGAGCAGAGGGATCACGGCAGCTCACAAGCCACTCATGGATCACAGTGTCGGTGACTTCTGTGTGGCTGTCAGGTGGCCTTGTGTGTAACAGTCCCTTTAGACTTCATCCGTGCCAGAACCAGGAGCAGTGACAGGGTGACGAGAGGACTGCCTGGCTTTAGGGATGTGCACTTCACATGCTGATAGCTGTGTATTTTCTAATAATGATTTTAAAAACAAACAAAGGCGTGATTTGGGACTAACCAAATGACACTGTGCGCTTTAACCAAACAATTCAGGCAAACCCTGTGACTAACCTCGGGAGCGCTGTGCAGGCGTCCTTCTGATTTTCATACTGGTCCCGCCTTCCCAAAGAGCATTGGCCCCTAGGACACAGCCCAGTGGGTTGGCAACTGCCCCACGACTGTGGTGACCACTTCACTCATTTGTACATTTGGCTTCTGGGGCAACAGCATGTCCCTGGCACTGTGTTCCACACAGGGCACAAAGGCCAGTAAGGTCCATGGTGGCCCCCAGTGGCCGAGGCCACACCAGGATAAATACTCCCACAGGCTGTGCAGGGGGAGCTGTGGTCCCCACGAGTTTGGGGGCCTTTAACCTCTAGTGGTTCTGGGGTACACAAATGTGGGTCTCCACCCCTCTCTGCCTGTGTGCACTCACCCTGAGGCTCTGAAACGCCAAGTCAGCAGGTCTGCTCTGGTCCTCGGAATCTCATTCCGATACAGCTCCCAGAGACCAGGTTTGTAGCTCTTCCTAGAACACGACTGGACTGGAGAGTGGTGGCGAGGCAGGAGATGTCAAGGTGACAGGAGGTGGCCCAAATGGGCAGAGTGGCTCTCTGAGTGCCTGGGGTCTCTGCTCATTGTCCCAGGGCTGGAAAGCTATAGGCTGTGTTGTGTGGCCCCCACGTGGGGCTGTGGGAGGCTGTCACCGGGAGGTACTTGCTTCCATGCAGACCATGGGCTCCTGTCTGTGGTACTTTCCTTCTCTGCTGTGGGGCAGGCCACACATTTCTGTTGAGTAAGTGGGGGTTTGATGAGCTCATCACGGTGCCCTTCCTTTCCTGTGGTGCTACTGCCCACACCCAGCGGAAGCACTGCATGGTGGCTGAGTCCGCTCTGTGCTCCAGTCATTGCCTGCAGAGGTGAATACACAGGTCAGTGTCGCCACAGGACACAAAGCAACTTTCCATGACAGCATCTGCAAAAATAAGTTCTGGATACGTTAGCTCAATGTAATTTAAAATATTAAGTCATAACTATTCATTTTGAAATCAGAGCGTGAAAGAGATGAGGATGGAAAAAAAGAGACTGATACTATGGCCAGCTTAGATTAGGTCATGTTGTGTGGAAATCAGTAGACAGGTTTTCTTTGTAAACTAGCTCCTCAGACACCTGGATAAATGACTTCCAAGAGGTGGGAGGTGCTGCAGCTTGCATTTCCCCAGTGTCTTCGGAAGCAGAACCCTTTAGGTGACCACCTTGCCACAGTAGGCTGCTGAGGGCTTTAGTTTGGGAAAACATCTTCCTTTCCACCCGAAATCAATGCAGGAAACAAAGCAGTCTGACTTCTGACCTTGTTGGTATTCTCAGCCAGCATAAAGACACCTGAAAGGGATGAAACTGGTTGTGTGTGTACTTGTGTGTGTGTGTAGTACCAGGGATTCAAACATTATTTTGAGAGAAGGCTTCATTAATTTGCTCAGGCTGGCACTGAACTTGTGATCCTCCTGCCTCAGCCTCCCAAATAGTTGGGATTATAGTTGTGCACCATCACACCCAGTTAAAATATTTGTGTGTGTGTGTGTGTGTGTGTGTGTGTAACCTCCACTTTAGCCCCTCCTCTTACCTTTTGTTCTCTTGATTTTTCCACCTTGGTGAACAGCTTTGCCATCTACTCTAGTATCTAGAGTAGGCCTAGGATTCATAATCAACCCCTTCTGGACTCTCATCCCTATCTCCAAACTCTGTAACCCACAAAGTCCTCAATTTCTGTTGAGTTCCCTATTTTTAATCTTTGTCCTTGTCACTGCCTCGAGAGCTCTCATTTTGCACTAAGATTTTTCTTCCTAACCTAAATTATTGCCAAGAGCCTCCAGATAAAAGGACCAACTTTCTGCTGGAAGGCTAATATAATGCAGATGGAGATGACCTTTGAATCATAGATCACACCTCTTATTACCACCCTCCCACGGTTCTGCTTGGCCTCACCCTGCCCTCTTCGCCTGTTGTTGCCATACCCCCACACATGCTGCCAGTCTCTGGGCTTAGAAATGAGTCTCTTCGTTCAAAGCGCCATTTCTCCTTGATGCTTTATGGTGCTGCTCTGCTCAGTATACTTTCTACTCCCCTTTTCTTCAGGTCAACCCCCATATACCTCCTCTGAGAAGTTGCTTTTAATTTTTCCAAAATACTTTCTTCCCATCTTTACCCTAATGCACTTCTGGGAAGGTAGACATTACCAAATGCCTTCTTCATTTGTAGAATTTATTATACTTTATTTTAATCTATTTGTCTATTTTTTCAACTTAGCCTATCTTTTTGATGTAGGGGAAAGAAACTCCCAACCTACTGTATGTCCAGTATGAGCTCATGTTCTCTAAAATCGAAGAATGAATTTTAGGAACGATGGAGGTTAAGAGTAGAATATATTTACTGAGAGAAAGAAAGCCTCTGTCTGAGAGACAGAAGGGACCCCGAGTGGGTTGCCCTAAAATGGGTTCTTGAACTGTGGAGTCTTTTTATGTACCCAGTACACAGCCAGTCCCTACTTGGATATACAGTGTATCCAGAATATTATAATTTCATGAAGGCGGGAGCATTGGGGAAAAATGTCTAAAAAAGCTACTTAGGAAGGGAATTGTGGGGAAAAAAGTTGAGAAATATTGTCATAGAGGCTTTCAGTCAGTCAGCTGAGCTTGGGGATGGCTGTCTGCAGTGCATCTTAGGGTACCTGGTTTACTTCTTTGAACTTAGGGTTGCTGACCTCAGGATGTGGAGATTCTTGCCATCTCCTAAGATTTCTAGGAGCTTTAATGAGATAAACACAGATAGATGACTCTCTCACAGGAGGTATCAGGAAATGGCAGCCAGGGCTGGGGGTGCAGCCTGGTAGGACAGCACTTGCCTAGCATGTGTGAGGCCCTGGGTTCGATCCCCAGCACTGCAACAAAGAAAGGACAAAAATGAAGGAGGCCAAAGAGGAACCCCCATTTATTGGACATTCCTTCTTTTAAGGCTACAGACCAATGTGTAAAAATCCAGGGATCTAGGAACTGAAATGGGAACACACTACTTTAAGGCTTCCAAGGCCTTAAATGAAAGCAACATTTCCTGGGGGACAGCTCACCCAGTGGGACGGGTAGCTGCAGTGCCACCCGTTCGTCGGGTGCTCAGCTGCTCCTCTGCACACCAAGGTTCCTGACCCCAGATGAGCTCTGTCAGCCCCCCCCCCCGCATATACACTCTGATAGCAGAGCCTGGGAGAGACTCATGGTGGGTGGGGCAGGCCCAGGCAGGAAATGTCTGCGGGCCCTAAAAATAGCGTGGGAGGGAACAGGAAACAAAGCTTTGGGCCAGCATGGAAATGCTTTCTGAGCTACCAGGAAATCACGACTAGAGCTGGGGAAGCAGCCACCTCCCCGCAACAAATCTGATTCCCTGTGAGTCCTCTGGGAGCAATGTGGGGAGGTCCCACTGGAATCAGTAGGCCCTGGTCTTTTGTTTTGGCGCTTAGGCCCCTGAGCTAAATCCCCGGCCCTATTTTTTGAGACAGTGTCTCACTATATAGTACAGGCTGGCCTTGAACCCACTTTGTAGCCCAGGCTGGTCTCGAACTCACAAGGATCCTCCTGCCTCAGCCTCCCAAGTGCTGGGTTTAAAAGTGTGCGCCACCGCGCCTGGCTTCTATTCACTTTTAATGGCTCATTGATGCCATTCTATACGTGGGCGACCTACCGTCCCCATTTTCCCAGGGTAGGGGGGTTCCTGGAACATGGAAATTTGAGTGTTAAAATAGGGGAAGCGCTATGCCAACCAACAAGCTGGTCACTCTGTTTTTGAAACAGTCTGCGTAAAACTCTGAAATTCGCTTGCAGTGAGCTCATCTTCCCTGTACAGTGAGTCACCCTTCACAATGGACCACGCAGCTCCTCCCTGACCAGTGAAATTTACCACTGGGGGTGATCCAGCTCTTTGGTGTTTTTCAAAGCTCTCCAAGGGGGCGATTCCTGTCTGGAACCATAAACTGGGGGCTTAGCCTGGGTGAAACATCACCTGGGCTTGTTACCTGGAACACCCAAGAGTCTCAGTAATTTCCAGTGGGAGTTGATGCTTTGCTTAATCATAAATCGGGCAAGGACCCCCTGGCACACTTTGAGAAACACTGACCCAGTGTTTTATTTTCTGACAGGTCTGCTAGCTTTGAAGATACACTTGCCATTGGTTGCTAATCATTGAGCTCATTGTTGCTCACATATGACACTGATAAGCAGATACAAAGCACCTCAAACTCCTCAGAGTTGTTACAAAACCACACGGTGGTCAGTGGGTTTTGCGCCTCAACTGGGCTCAGATATATGCGTTTGTGATTTTGATTTCAGAGGCACAGATGAGACCAAGCCTAGACTTCACAGCTCTCCTCACTAGGTACTGACTTCCCCAGGCCTTTTGCTCATGTGTGAGAAACTCATGCTGACCTCCTGGATAAAAATTGGAAGCTGCTGAGATACCCGGCAGCTATGTTCTCTGTGCCCTCGAACCTGGGTCAGCTACCAGTGTATACTTTTTGTGTGGCTAATTTTTAGGTCTCTGTACCTCCAGCCACTGGAATCCCTGGCCTCCCCTCTTGCTTGCTGCCCAGGGCCTCAGGTGTTAAGTCAGTGCCAAGGCATATTTGGTCTGATGTGTTCCAGAGCATGATTTGGGGGCAAAGTTTGTCCCTGGCTCCTGGGATCTGCCACACCTCATGATATCATGGGAGCTGGGGAAGGGGTGTGCCCCATGGCCTAAGGGATGCTGATGGGTTGTCTCGCCCATGGGCAGTTAGCGTCAAGGGGGGCTGTCCAGAGCTGGGGGTGCAGGAGGCTGGAACACAGATAACTTGTCGTGGGTCCAGGTGGCAGGTGCTCTGTGCAGGATGCTGTGTGCCAGCCGAGGGCTACTGCAGGCTGTGGTGGGCATGGCACACACTCAGGTTTTGGGGAACCAGAAGGGACCATAGCCACTTCCTCTACACGGGGGTCCAGTGAAGTCTATGGAGGGAGGGTGTGGGGGAAAGAGCAGGGGCTCATATATCAAGGCTAACCCTGTCCCAGGCTGTGCCCCCATGGCACGGCTTTGTCTGCTGTCTACCAGGGCTAGGATGATCCCAGAGCCGGGGTGCTGGCTGGGTCTGCAGAGATGATAAGAGCAGGTCCTGGAGTCAGTTCAGCAGCCTCGCAGAGAGGAAGGAGCCCTCAGCCATGGTTTATGGCTGCTTTAGTGGGGTCGCCTGCCCCCACATTGTTTCTGAGTCTACTTCATGGTGCCTGCAAGTCCCACCTTCCCCTCCCCTCCCCTTCCTCTTAGTCCTCCTCTGCCCTTGTTTTCTTTTCAGTGCCGAAGATTGAACCCAGGCCCTTGTGTACTGTGCAAGTGTTTTACCACTGATCTAAATCCCTGGCTTGCTTGCTTGCTTGCTTGCTTTATTTATTTATTTATTTATTTATTTATTTATTTATATTTGAGACAGGGTTTCTCTAAGTTGCCCAGGCTGGTATTGAACTCGTTATCCTCCTGCTTCAACTTCCTGAATAGCTAGGATTACATGTGTGCACCACGGTGCTCAGCTCACTCAGCCCTTCTTTCTTTTTTTTTTTATTTTTAAAAATTTTTTTATTTTAAACGAAAGGAAAACAAGAAATCAAAACATAACAATTTCACCCCAACCAACAAAACAGCAACAATCATCAGCATATTGGATATTCCCGAAAATTATTTAAGACAAAAAATACAGACATGAAACATTATCTGTTAACACAATTATTTTCAAATGAACATTTCACATTAAAGGTAAAATCTGAAGGTGACCCTGAAAAAATTACATTTTACTCAAAATTCTTTTTCTCTGACTGTCACAACTAATTTTTATATACATAGATTTTGTTTCAGATGAAATGATACTCTACTCAGAGGATCCCAAGAACTCCACACCTGTCTTTTTGTGACAGCAATGTATTGAGGTCTCCCAATACAGTTGTATTAAGGCTTGAGTTTTCATGTTGATTAATAATTGTTTTATATAACTGGGTGGACTAGTATTTGTTCCATTATCATCTCTTCCTCTTAGGTTGTTCCCTTACCAATATATAATGACTTTCTCTGTCTCTCTTAATCAGTCTTGGCTTAAAATTGACTTTATCTGCAAATAGAATAGCTACCTCTGCTTTTTTCTGGACTCCTGTTGCATGGAGTATTGTTTTCCATCCTTTAACTTTCAGTTTATGAGTATCTTTTTGAATTAAATGTGTTTCTTGTATACAGTATATTGTTAGATCTTGCTTCTTGATCCATTCTGCCAGTCTATGTCTTTTGACTAATGAATTAAGACCCTTAACATTGATGGTTAAAACTGATACTATTGACTTATCTTTATCATATTGTTTACTTTTTTCCTAGTGGAGTCCTTCTATTGGGATTTGTGGAGCTGTAGTACTTATCATCCCTTTCTAAAATGTCCTTCAAAATATTTTGGAGTACTGGTTTAGTGGTCATGAATTTCCTCAACTGTTCCTTATCATAGAAGTATTTTGTTTCTCCCTCTATTTTGAAAGATAGTTTTGCGGGATACATCAATCTGGGTTGAAAGTTGTTTTCTTTTAGAACTTGGAGTACTTCACTCCAAGCTCTCCTTGACTTCAGAGTTTGTGCCGAGAAGTCCACTGTAATTCTGATGGGCTTTCCTTTATAGGTAATTTGTTTCTTTTCCCTAACAGCTTTAAAATTTTATTCTTTTATTGAATTTATGAAATCTTGACTGTGATGTGCCTGGAAGTAGATTTTTTTTTT
>RJWM01042670.1:0-14223 GCA_004363535.1 Dasyprocta punctata | reverse complement strand
TAATAATAATTAGGTAACTGAAACTCACAGCACTGTGTGGCACTGGTCAGACATGTGCTGTCACAATGCAGCTTGATGGTCTTACAGACAACCTCGATATCATTTTTAAACTGGCAGAGGCAGCAGACCATATGGCTTGGTAAAATCCTGCAGGCAGAAACACAGAGATCTGAGTTAATGGAAAGAGGCTCCTTGAATGGTGAAGAGGCAGGACAAGGCTCCCATTGGGTGGTGCAGAAAGGAGTTCTGGAGGCACAGTCTGCGTGGCTGGGTAGGAAGCCAGTGCAGCTGCAGCTGTGGAATATTGTGAGTAAATACGGAGAGAGGGTTCCCCACAGAAGGGTAAGCACGGCAATGCATGTGGTGGGCCTAATGCACAGGTCATAGAGATTAGCACTGAGTGACAGGAATGTATTGTTTCCTTTGGAAGCATCTCCTTTCAACTCAAAAGTCTCACTCTGGGTTGGGAATGCACAGGAAGAAGGCCAACTTCTCAAAAGAGTCTGAATCACCTTCCAAAGTGTGGAGTCCCTTTTGCAACTCCTGTTTGGAGTGATAAATGTTAGATACTACTCTGGGCATAAAGACCAGTTTGTTCATACCCATATTGTGTGGTTAATAGCAACATAGATCACACTGGGCAAATCTAGACACCTGGAGCATTCAAAAGGATGAAGAGGGCTGAGTAGGGGTGGGGGAGCTCAGAGGGAGAGAGCTGGCCTAGCATGCTCAGGGCCTGGGTTGGATCCATAGTATCACAAAATACGGAAAGGAAAGGAGGGAGGAGGAGGGAGGAATGACAACACCATGTGAAGAAGAAGCCATGAATTTATAACGACCCTCTGGAAAGGACGGTGTCTAGCTGATATGTGAAGAAAAGGAAGCAGGTGCTGCAGGAAGTTGAGGAAGATGAGCCTGGAGCAGAAACCAAGGGGTTTGGCAGTGTGGGGAAGTTAGCTGAGGAGGTGACCTGACAAAAACAATTGAAGCAGAGTGTTCAAAGAAAGGTCTTTGGTAGCCCCTTGACTACTTTACTACTAGCGAGTTCCTATTTCACTTGCTGTATTGGAGAAGGATGGCACAATTTAAGCTGCAGTCAGTGGTATAAAAACCATGAAACAGGGCTCTGCAGAAACCTTTTAAAATTTCTACAATATTAAAATAAAATACTTCACGCTTTGCATGAAAATTAACTCACAATAGATGACAAACCTAACTATAATCCTACCACTCAGAAGCTGAGGCAGGAGGATCACAAGTTGGAGCCCAGCCTGGGTAAATGAGCAATTGAGCGAAACCCTGTCTCAAAACTAAACAATCAAATGTGCGGGGGATGGGACTCAGTGTAAAGTCCAGGGTTTCATCCCCAGAACAAATTAAACTAACCATGGATCTAAATATAACCATGGAGTTACACAGTGCAATTGTGGAAGAAACCAAATGAGAAATCCTTGCAACTGTGGATTAAACAATGGGTTCTTCAAAGATTTCTTAGGTAAGACAAGGAAAAGCACAAAACATACAGGAAAAACTTGAAAAATTGTGTTTCATCAAAATTTTAAAAAGTTGAGACTTCTACTCTAGCATTCTGGGAAACTGAGGTAGGAGGCTCACAAATAGCAGAACTACTTGGTGAGACCTTGTTTTAAAATAAGAAAATGAAAAAAATGGAAGGGGGACATCATATCTCGAGAAGAAAGTCCTAGTACTTAAAACATATTATCTGTACACATAAAGATACTCATCATTAGCTTAGCTAGTAAAGAAATAACATTTAAACTACATGAGATACAGCTACATACACAGTATTAAAAAGACTGAACTTTTTTATAAACTGAAATACAAGGATCAGGTAAAGAAGATGTGGGAACTCTTGCCTTCACTTTTATTTGGAGCACTAGGGATTGATTAAACAGGGCATTCAGACTGAGCTATGTCTCCAGCCTCTTTTTTTTTGTGCAGACTTTTAATGTATTTATTCATTTTCATTTCAAGACAGGTTCACACTGTCAGGAAGATACTTAAGCTGACTTCGAACTTGCCATCCTCCTGCCTCAGTCTCCCTGAGTGCCAGAATTCCAGGCATGCACCACCACACCTGGCTGCAAATGCAACCCTCATACACTGTGCGTGGGATGTATTAATGATTACGCTGAGTGAATAAAAGCCAAACACAAATAGCTATGCACTGCATGATTTCATTTATAAGACCTTCAGGAAAATGTACAGGTTGAGGGTCAGAAATCAGACTTGCAGATTCCGGGAGCTGGTGACAGAAAGAGTGAACTGACTGCAAAAGGCATGAGCTACCTTTTGAAGGTGACCCAGGTGTTTTACAGCAGGGATGTGGGAGTGGTTATGCAACCACACAAAGTCCTCAAACTGTAACCTTGAATCTTGTGAATTTTATGGCATGGAAATCACATACCAATAAACCTTACTTAACAGTAAAACAAACCTAACAACAACAACAACAACAAACCTAAGTCAAATAAATCTGAGAAAAAAAATAACATACTGTCTTTGCAATTTGAGAGCCTTTGGGAGGACGTTCTCAAGTTCTGTAAGTGACATTTGTGTCTGTCTCAAGTCTCTGAAGAAGAAAGCAGACAGAAATGAGGAGCCCAACACAAACATTCTGTGCTTCCACAGGCATTACAAGGACACCTCAGTATTCCACCCCTGCCTTCCACTAAAACAAGCAGCACAGGAGTTCATCATAAAATATAATCCCTGAGAAGTCTTCATGAAAAAATTCCAATTGAATATTTCCATCATCAAATTAATGACCTGGGCATTGCATAGTAGAGGCTACATCTATTTTTCAGTCATTGCCTTACTTCCCGTTTTCATTTTGCATTCACATCTCTCTCACTGTTTTTTATTTTTAGTATCAGTGCCACTGTGTTTTCTGGGGTAAATGCTGTTCCTCCATCCATTGATGTGTTCCGTATCTACTGTGTTCCTAACAGTGCTCTCTAGCTCTGCTAACTCCCTTGCCTATTACATATCTTAATCACTTCATTTGTCAATAACCTGATTAAAATGAAAATTATGACTTTTAGAGTCAAAGTCATTCATGCAAGGAAGCAAGAAGAGCAAAAGTCGTATTACAACTTAAGGATTACGGCAATACTTACAGATATTTTAATGCTTGCAATTTAAAAAGAGATGGATCTTCAATAGTTGTCAGAGGATTTCTGATTGAGAATTTTGAAAAATGCGATGGAATTAAAATTATCTGTATTTTCAAGATACATGAAATTACATGAAAATTTGATACTCTTTTTTTGGTATGGAACTTACTCATAGGTTAAAAAACCATTTTCTGTGATTCCCTAGGAATAAACCTTAGAATGCAAAAAGCACTGTTCCTTTCACAGATTCCGAAGGTCCCTAAAGGATAACATGGAAAAGAGAAAGGGAAAAAAATGTAGAAAAAAGTGGATAGAAAAAAAAAGAGGCTAAAAAACAAACATGTTAAAAGTGACTGCACTGGTAGGAAGCCTTCACTATAAGCCAACCAAGCCTGACATTCGTGTATGGAACACTTACCAACAACAGTGTAAAAATATAGGGCACACAGAACATTCTCTGAGATAGACCATAGGTGAAGTCTCAGTACACTTTTGTGTTTCTTTGGAGACAGGGTCTCTATCTGTAACACAGATCAGCTTCAAACTCACTATGTACCACAGTATGGCCTTGAACTTGCATCCTCATTCCTCAACCTCCCATGGTGGGATTACAAGCGCGTGTCATCATGCCTAGCTTCAAGTCTCAAGCCATTTAAAAGGACTGATACACAAAATATGTTCTCTAAACAAGGTGAAATGAAATCACAAATCAACGACAGGAATTAGGTTGGTAAATTCATAAATATAGAAATTAAGTTTATACAAGCAACCAACAAATCAAGAAGAAATCACAAAGAAATGAGGAAATACTTCAACCTCAATGCAAATGAAGACACACAGCACCAACACTTTTGGAAAGGTATACATGCAGATGCAAATATTAAAAATTCTCATCAATAATGGAAACTTCTGAATAATCAAGGGAAAAAACCCAGCACCTTAAACAAAAGTGAACAGAAAGAAATAATAAAGAGTAGAACAGAAAAAACTGAAATAGAGAGGTCAAAAACAACTGAGAAACTCAAGATAGTAAAAAATTAGTGTTTTAAAAAGACCAACAGGACTGGGGATATATAGCTCAGCAGCACAGTGCCTGGCTGGCAAGCATGAGGTCCTGAGTTCTATTCCTGATACAAAAGAACAAAAAACAATAAACAAAAAAACAGTGGTAAAAAGATCAACAGTGCTGGGCTTAGTGGCACGCACCTGTAATCTCCGCACTTGGGAGGCTGAGGCAAAAGGTTAGCTTTGAGTTCAAGGCCCAGCCTGAGGTACACTCAGTACAAGACCAGCATAAACTACATAGGAAGGCCCTGTTCTTTGGGGGGAAAAAATCAGTAACAAAATAGGGGACACTGCCAGTTGTGGTGACACATGCCTATAAACCCAGCACTTGGGACCCTGATGAAGAAGGATCACAGCAAGCTCAAGGTCAGTCTGAAGTAGTAATAAAACCCTATCTCAAAAAAAAGGTGGGGGGGCATTATTACTGACCTGGAATGCATTATTACTGACATGGAATGGATTCTAAGAAAAAACTGAAAAATTATCTGCAAATCATTTAGATAACCTTCATGAAATACAGTTCTAGAAACTGAAGAAAAAAATCTGAGCAGACCTATTTTAAAAAATGATTGAGTTATTGATCAAAAACTTCCTATGAAAGAAGAGCATTTTGTTTTCTCTTTGGTGGGATGAAGAGAATGTCAGGATCAGATGGCTTTATTGGTGAAATCTACCAATTAATTAAAGAAGTAATAACACCAATCCTTCAAAACATTTTCCAAAATGTAAAAGAAGACACAATAGTTCCTGATACATTCTAGGAGTCAGTATTCTCCCCATACAAAAAAAAAATACATGAAGAAAGAAAGAAAATTAAGAATATTTATATATTTTGGGAGGTTGGAGTTGGGACCAGGGATCAGACTCACAACCTCACACTTTCCAGGCAGGTGCTGTGCTGATGAGCTATATGCCTGGCACTGAACCAATATTTCTTATGAAAATAGATATAAAATTCCTCAACAAATACTAACAAGTCACATTAAACAGCGTATACAGATACCATTATACATCACCACCAAATCCAGGAATGCAAGCTTGGCTCCACATAAAAATCAATCAACCTAAAACACAATATTAATAGAATAAAACAAACATGTTCATCTGAGTTAATGCAGTGGGAGCATTTCAAAATTAACTCCTTTTCATTATAAAAACATCCACAAACTAGAATTTTACACAACTCCCTGGAGAACAATGCCAAGGTAATGAAATGTTCCCTGCCCCCTCATTTGAGATAGGAACTTTAAGGCATCCACAGCCACTTACCTTGCACGCTTTGTGAAAATCTCATCCTCCTCGGAGGATTCGTCATGTAGCTTGGCTGCCATTCTTCTCACTTGAGAGGCACTGATAGGTCTGTACAGATCCCTAAGCCAAAGTGGGCAACCAAACCCAGTGACAGCCTTCTTGAAAACAGAAAGGGACTTAGGACCTCTGCTTTCCCCTGTCTCTTCCACCCCAGCACCAAGTCCTTCTCAAGTTTACCTCCTCTCCTTGTTCTCTTTCGCATCTTCCATGTCAAAATCAGGAAAAGCCCCTTGCAGGAAAACACATGTGCAAGACAGTTAGTGAGAGGGATACGTGCTATTTTTCTCATCTCAAACTGCACACCTCAGGTCTCATTAGGAAAAAACCTGTTCCTTGCTCCATACTCACAATAGGCAAGTTCAACCTAGACCTGGAGTTCTGGAAACAGTTCCACAATGCTGGACTTTCAGCAGCTCTATCTGTCACCAAGGGCCTCAGAAGCTCTCCCCGAGAGACCTCTGTACCTGGCTCAGCCTGGACTTACACTGTCAGTTGGGGATGCTTGTGCAGTGAGCAAACTGCACAACCATACTGAGTGGAAGTGTTTCACTCTCTTCAGAGCCTTTCACATCAGTCCTATGCATACTTAGTCCCACATGCAGCCATTGCTGGGGAGGGAGGAGAAGGTGCTTCTGTTTTCCTAGCTGGTTTGTCCTACACATCAAGCAAATACCAAGTCCAACTGCTCAAGTGCTATGGTTCAGAGACTTTCATACCAAGGACTATGACTGATGAGTGAATTGTGAAATCACTTTCAAGGATAATTCATACTAAAAAATAGGATGTCCTCTTTTAGCCATGCATGGTGATATACACCTGTAATCCCAGTATTCTGAGAGGCTGAGGCAGGAGAATGGCAAATTCAAGCCCAGCCTAGGCAACCTGGCAAGACCAAGTCTCAAATACATAAATCATTGAAGAAAAAGAAACTGAAGATGTAGCTCAGTGCAAAGGCTCTGGATTCAATCTCCAGTACCACCAAGAAAGAGAGAGAGAGCCTTTTAGACTACAAACAGAACAGAAAATTCAAATGCACCATTTCAGAGACTACTGCAGTCTACAGCATCTACACACACTGACTCATGATAAAACACGTCTCTGCCCAAGCTCCGTGCAATCAGCAGAGCTGGGCCGCCTACTGAGACGCTCACTAGCAGCAGGAACACAGGGCAAGTGAGTTCCCCTTTGTTTCTCACCATGTCTTCACCACACAAAAATGAGACAAACTACCATCCTGCAGGGCTCTCCCAGGGAGAAGGCTGTGAGGTTTGAGTCAGTGAACTGTGGAGGATCACAAGGGAACTAGAAGAGTGAGAAGATGAACTTCTGCCCTCTCCAAGGAAGGATGGAAGGGCCTCACCTTCCACCAGCTCCAGCCTTGCACCTGGGCTTCCTGTGCAGCCCCAAAAGGCCTCTCCACCACAGGAGCAGGTGCACCCCAACCTGTCACCTCTACCCTTGGTACTGGATGCCTGCTGACAGCAGGTGCTGCTCTGCTTGTCCTGCCCATCTCAGCTTTTTGTTGAAGCCGGGTGAGACCTCAGGGGAAGGAAGGGTTCTTCTGCTGCAGATGGGCTCTGCACTGAGAGATCCAGGGATTTAAACAGCACATGAGTGCTAAGTTCTCCTCTAGTTCTAGTGCTAGTGCTAGTGCCAGTGCCAGTGCCAGTGCCAGTACTAGTAATGAGTTTCTCATTTAAAGATCAGCAAGCTGAGCATGGTGGCACACACCTGTAATCCCAGCTTTGGGAGGCTGAAGAAGGAGGATCATTGCAAGTTCAAAATGAACCTGGGCTACAAAGTGAGCTCAAGTCCAGCCTGAACTGCATAGTGAGACCCTTTTTCAAAAAGACAAAAAATAAAAAATAAAAAATTTAAAAAATTAGACTGGCAGACTCATATTTACCTTGAGGACTCTTCAACTTGCTGTAAAATTCTTCTGTGATGACAACTCTGTTTTGGAAAAAAACAGTGTTGAATATCCACCACCGTCTCCCAATTTTCATTCACTCCTTTCATTAACTTAAGCCTTAGTTACTCTGTGTGATGAAAACTTTCCTAGGGACAGAATTCTCCCTTGTTAATCATAGTTCATTGACTTTCCAAAAGCACCTTAGTTAGAGTCTTACATGTAGCTGGAACATTTTTTCATCCAGTACGGGGGACTGAACTCATGATGTCTGCAATGAGATAGATGGGTAGGTAGGTAGGTAGGTGGACAGAGAGAGAGACAGAGAGAGAGAGAGAGAGAGAGACAGACAGACAGACAGACAGACACAGATAGGTTTTTGGTTCGTGTGCGTTTTCTGTGTTTAGGGTTTTTTTTTTTCTTTGAGACAGTCTTGCTAAGCCACTAAATTGCCCAGGCTGTACTTGAATATGTAATTCTCCTGCCTGAGCTTTCCAGAATGCTGGGATCTGGGGCATATGCCACCTCTTCCAGCCTTTTAGAGTGGTACCTCAGTTCACGAACTTAATTCTTTCTTTACTATTGGTTCCAACTAAATTGCAAGGACATGACCCCAAGCTGGTCCTGCTTCTGGGGCTCAGAAATTAGTCTCTGCTCTCACCAAAAGAGAACTCACTCCTTTCTTTTGGAGCAATCTTACCTTATCAGTATCCCAAAACTGACCACAAATCAGAATGCCAGGTGACCTCATAAGAAATCCTTCTGATCCAGACACAGCACATCTGTCTGCACTATCAGGGAGTCACATCAGTGCAGGGAGAGGCCTGGGAGGCACAGCCACGCACAATAGCAGGCTACGTGGTGAGAAGAGAATTTGAACACAGGGATCCACAGAAGCCAGCAAGAAAGAGAAAGGACAGAGGGGTTAAATCCATGCCCTCTCCCAACACACAGGGGTAACCTCACCAGCAGACCTGGCCCGTTTCATCTCAATTCTTACCCAGTGAATATCAGAACAGGCACAGCCCGCATGGGCTTTTTCTTCACCTTTCTATGCTTCCACTACTGACCAACCCTTCTTTGAATAGACACGTTTTTCTGTCGAGTTCCACTCTAGCTAGTCTGATATACCAGGAAGCCATTTGATCTTTACACATCTCCACTCTGCTCTGTTATATACCTTTAGTTTGTCTTTGTTTTTGTTTTTTGAGGCAGGGTTTCACAATGTACTCCCGGCTGACCCTGAACTATGTAGCGCAGGTTGTCCATGAACTTATAGCAATCCTCGTGCCTCAGCCTCCCAAATGCTAGGATTAGAGCTGTGTGCCACCATACCCAGCTTTATCACGTGCTGACCTTGGTGTTTCTCTCCTAGATACTTATCTTTTAAAAAACTGCCTACCATATTTTTATTTTAAGATGTGGACAGGGCTGGGGCTCTAGCTCCAAGTACCTGCCTGGCAAGTGCAAGGTCCTGAATTCCATCCCCAGTCTGAAACCAAAAAGAAATGGACCTACATTTCTTACAAGGGGACTGGGCTCGGGAGAGCAAGGGGACTCAGGAAAGTCTGTGTGAAGAAAGACAAGCTTGAGTTGGCTTTCAGCACATTCACGAGACTTCCACAAGTAGGGTGAAGTAAAAGGATTATACACAGAGCACAGACAAATATAGGAATGGGATGGTATAACTCGAGCATGGAGAGGGGCTGCTCTGGCTGGGACACGAGGCTACCACAACTGCAGAAAAGGCAAGTGAGGGAAATTATTAGGTGATTTAACTGGGAGGGGAGAGTAAAGTTTGTCACATTATGAAATTACCCTTTAATAATCTATCAGATGAAAGGTTAAAAAAAATAAACTATTCTATAATCAGGTGAAAGTTGAACACAGGCAGCTCCAGGAAGGGGCTACTTTAAGTATGACCTAATCTGGGAAACCTGACAAAAGACTCAGTGGCAGGGCTTTAACTGAATCTATTAGTGCCTCACGCACTAGAGACAGCAGCAACTATGGAAAGCTAAATAATGTACAAGAGACAGTCCTGTCTCGTGGTACTTTCCTCTGTTCCTAGGGTGAGGACAGCTCCTGGAGCCAGCAAGTATGTGATCAGGGAGGACATCCAACTGCTGACACAGTGGTTTTGGGTTGGGGAAATTGCCTTTCATGGCATCACTTGGTCATCAGACTTAACTTCTCCACATGCCCAAGTGACCTGTTTTCCTCATTTTAATTCCTCAGAGATATCTTGGGCATGGAGCTCCTTTAAAAATACCTGGAAAACACCAAGCATGCTGATGCACACCTGTAATCCCAGGATTTCAGAGGCTGAGGCAGGAGGATCACTGTGAGTTTGAGGCCAGCCTGAGTTGCATAATGACCTCAAGGTCAGCCTGAACAAGATAGTAGGACCCTGTCTCAAAGAAAAAAAAACATAGACAACCCCCCCAAACACCTGAAAATCATATTTCAGTAAAAGAGCAAATAATAGTTCAATCTCAGTTACTAAAGAGGAATGTCAAATAGGAGAGGGCAGAGTGGCCTGGGTTTTCAGTTCATGGGTTCTGAGTCTATTACAAAGACATGATGCATTCAGGAAACCTGAATCAATTTTTATCCTAACCTTAATTAGACAGAAAATTATCATCAAAATCAACACTACTCCCCTCACAGGTAATAGCAAGATCAGTTTGTTATAGTCAAGTTCTGGAAACTTTGTGAGCCAAAACAAAGAATAATTTTAGTTAAGCAACAAACACATTAGGATGAAAGCTGACTATCCAAATCCAATTCTTTTGAGTAGCTTACGAATTCCTAACACACCACACCGGAAGTGTTACAAATCTTATTATAGTGCAGGTCTTTCTCTAGTTTTGTTTATCTTGTGTGTCGGGTAATCTTCCTTCTCTCAAGGAACAGGGTGGGGATTGCCATCTTGGCCAAAGTTATGTGGCCAAGATACATACAGACTAGGAGGCCCTGCTTGGGCATTTCCTGGCAGACCATCATGCTGGGGAATTGTCCTCACCTCTCTTGACTTCTGCGCCTTCTCTTCACCCTTCTCTACTCTGCCCTCGTTGGCATCAATCTCAAATTTTAAGTGCTCTGCATCCCATTGGGCCTTGGACACTTTGGTTTTTTGCTGCTCACTGAGCAGCTTCATCAGGAGGCCGGTCCTGGAAATGAGCTTGGCACGGGCCAGCTGCACATGGGTCTTAGAACAATCCATCTTTAAGCTCCAAATGATCTGAGAGATCAGCCTTCTTGTGTTACTGTTAGGGATGAGAGGCCAAAGCTGCTGGTTCAGGTAAGTTTCAAACTGATCACCCTGGGCTGACAGCAGTGTGGACGTGAAGTCATTGAGGGGTGCGTTAGTGCCCATTTTGGGGCATTCCCATTGTACCTCCTTGGGCTGGTCACAGCTGGTGTTAGGTCGAATGCAGTCACAGCCATGTCTGCATCAGAAGGATTCCTCTGAGTTGTTTCTGCAGAGATAGTTTTTTCTGGCACACTGTTTACTGCAAAATCCACTCCTTGAAAATCATCTCCTATAGCAGGATTTTCTACAGGGCTGCTTTCTCCTGAAGGTTCTAAAGGTGCATATAATTCTGAGACAAGATTCTCCTAAAAACTCAGGTCTCCTGAAGATGAGAAGATCCAATTGGAAGGGGAACTGACGAGACTCCTCACTGCTGAGAATGGAGGCCTCTTTGCAAGCAGTGGTCTACCGCGTGTGTTTTCCTTCCTCATCTTGTCCCTTGACTTGGTCGCATGTGGTCTGTCTGTGGGCCACCAAAGAGTGAGTTTTGTGAAAACAGTGAACTTTTCCAGATGGTAAGATTGGATTAGTACGCACCAGCGTTTTAAGTCTAGAATTGGCATGTTCTAAAATCAAAATGCTGCTTTCAGCAGAAGAAACACCATTTCCTGTGTTTCCCCTGAGGACCTTCTTTATGCTCTGAAGGTTTTTCCTTCCATCCCAAACTGCTGCCAGGCTGTTTTCCAGAGCTTTAGCACTTTCCAATTTGGGGGAAAGATCTGGCATCTGAATTTGGGACCAAAAAGGCTAGATTGCACTAGCATGGCAGTTTTCTCTTTCTTTTTTAACTCATCAATTTTTTCCTGAATTTCTGCATCAAACCAATTTTGCACAAAATATAGCTTCTTTAGTTGATATGAGAAACTGTAATTGTTGGGTGCAGGTTAAAAGAGTATCTCATAATATTTTTCAAATAACCTAAGGAATTATCTCCATCGTGTACTTTTGCAAAAAGCAGCTCAATGAATGCAATAAAGGTTCCTCGACACCTTTGAGACTTCCCTTGGAGAAGTGAGGCAGTCTGTAACTTAGTGCACTAACAATATCACTTTCATCGTTAATATCTAGTTGCTCTTTTATAAAGCCAACTGAGCCGATTCCACTTTTCTCTGAAGAAGACTGTTCAGGTTGGATAGTCAGCTCCATGCTGGTGCTCCACTTCTGGGCTTCCAATGCTTTCATGAAGGCTCCTTCGGGGTTCCCTATGGATGTGTCTCCCACTGTCAGAAAAGAAGAGATTGCTCTCCATTAGGGGAGAATTGATAGACACCCAGCTGTTTACTGGCCCACAGCTGTACACACCAGTCAAAGAAGTTAGAGGTCAGTAACTATTTCAGTGCCATTTGGAAGGAACAAAAAGAAACCCAAACTTGAACTTATGAAAAGCACAAGACAAAGAGAAAACAACCTCTCTTGCTAATGTGACTACCTTCTCAGAACATTCCATAGTGTGGAATACAGCAATTTAACTTAGCAAGATGATTGGTATTTTATAAAAGGTCTAATACTGACAAATATGTGCCCATTCAGCAAGCTTCTCTGCACACCTTCCATACCTACTCAGGACCCAGAACTCCATAAGGTCACAGTGCAGAAGCAGAGGCAGCACAAAGCTTCCTCATTGCACCTGGTCAGTCGCCACCTTCTCACTACCATCAGAGATGACCATGATGAAGTCCTCTTAAGTCCTCTTAAGTCCTCTTAAGATGGAAAGGCAGACATGCAAAAGCAGACGCCCCACTCCTTCTAACAGGGCTTTGTCTGGATACGTCTTCTCCACCTATTCACTGAGGACCTTCACTTGGTCCCTGCTGCCATATATTCTAGCCCAGGGATGGCGAACCTTTTAGAGAAAAAGTGCTAAACAGGAACCCCAAGCCCATTACTTATGGCACAGTGCCAACACTGCAGTTAAACCTGAATACTGAGCTTTTAGCTTAGAGAAAAACAACTCCACATTAACATCTTTTGTCTTAAGAGAAAAATACATTCACGCATGCACTGTAGGTGCAGCAGCACTGTGCAGCCCCATAACAAAAGACTCTACACAGAACCCAATACTACTCTGCCCTGCTCTTTCCTTCTATTTGAGCAGGGATCTGGGGTGCAGGATAAGAGCTTTCTAATTTGCCTGGTTGTATGCCTGCCTCTGTGGAATAATGAACAGTAAATCTACAGAATAACAGCAATTTCTGGATAAACATCACTTAATGTGCTAATGTGCAAGAGAAATTGCTGCTTCTCTCAGATGCTTGCCCTCCTTTCATTTCTGTTCTCATATTTCTAATCATCTAAAGCTACTAACAGTATGAAAGCCAAGGGCTCAGTGTTGGAACCGGGTTTCTCTTCCAGAAGAACGAAGTGGCTGTGGTGGTTGTGAGGGCCAGTGGAGGAGCTAAGGATCAGGACAAAAGAGGAACACGGGCTTCAGGAGAACCCAGAGTTGGGGACAGAGGGCTGGGCATGAGGCTCTAGTGCTTGACACCTCTGATCTTGCTTTCAACTCTAAAAAGAGGCAAGAAGTTCTTTTTTTCCCCTCACTTCTGAAGGGGGAATGAACCCTGTAATTGGTAAAAATTTGTTTTGAAAACCAGGAAAAACTGTTTGACATAAGGAGCAGAGTGTTATTATTTATTATTTGTCCCGTGTCGCTAGTAGAGATCTGCATTCAACCTACCTGGATGTTAAAATAGTCACATGTTGCAAGCATGAAGTGAGAGCTAATAAACATGATATATAGAAAAATAGCTAAATGCACCTGAGCCATCTGAGGCTCAGGACAAGCAAGCTCAGGGTTGGACAGTCTGGGCATGGAGGAACCCTGAATTCCCTAAGAAGAGACAGGCAGCTGTTCATGGTTATGCAGTCAGAAACTCTTGAGTTTCAAATAAAATAGCATGACCTGAAACTCTTTTATATCATTGAAAATGGAAGATCAAACTGATCTACTCTTGCCCCAAGGTTGAGGAAATGAGACCTAATGTATATAAAACCAGCTTACAAGCTGCATAGCACTTTATGAATTAAGTTTCCACTGGAAGGCAAAGCACCAAACAGCAAGCACAGCCTATGGTGCACAGCCAAGAACAGTGTCCCCTCTCCTCCCAGGCCTTCTTCTGGGTCCTTACGCACACACGGCAGATGTGTTACTGCATCATGCAGTACTAACTGAGAACCTGACTCTGCAGGGCAGCACTTCAGAAATTTAGCAAGATTAACTGTGATGAATGAATAAGAGTAAAACAATTACATTATTAGTTCAAAATTTTATCACCACAATTAAAAATTAAAAAGCAAATAAAATAAAAATGCAAACATCATTAGGCAACTGAAACTCATGGCACTGTGTGGCATAGGTCAGACATGTGCAGTCACAATGCAGCTCGACTGTCTCACAGACAACCTCCATATCATTTTTAAACTGGCAGAAACAGAAGACAATATGACTTGGTAAAATTCTGTAGGCAGAAACACAGAGATCTGAG
>RJWM01042668.1:0-14225 GCA_004363535.1 Dasyprocta punctata | reverse complement strand
CATGCTTTGATATGGCTGTGTCTACTGTCAGCCCACTGAGAATAAGCCTCCAGTCTCAAATCGTCTCTTGCCAGAATGAATGCACTCAGATGTGTGGCAAGAGTTCTGGTCATGGCTTTTTTCTTTAATTCTGCAGAAGGTTCCAAGCATGAGGGTACAGATGTGCAGGATAAAGCAGTTTCCCTTTTGTCTTTAATGCAGTACAAGCACTTTACCTCTAATTTCATTGGTTGAATTCAAAGAGTTAATCTAGCAAGGTTGACCAAATCAAGTAACGGAGTGGGTGTGGGTTTTCCACTAATTTAGAGAAGAGTTGTGTGGTTTTTAACACGAATTCTTGGTCCTTATAAGGAGGGAAGGTGTGGTTAGAAAGAAGGGATGTGTACTTTGAGATGGAAAATTCTTGGTTCTTTTTCTTGGAAAACACGTTCTAAGAATAGTTTTGCAGGGACAATTTTATAGAGCTCAGGGTATTAACAGAGAGTGGGGAGTAGAGAGGCAGTTGATAAGTCATTTAAAGCCAAATGGAGTTGCTTTGGCCTTGCGCTTTGTCAAAAAAGACAAAGCCTGTTTATCATACCATTAGACCTCATGTATCATAGGTCAGGTTTTTTCCTGAGGGCTGGATCTACAGTGTGTGATCCTGGGGTCAAAGATGTGTTACTTAGACTGATTCATGGTGTGATGCTAGGAGGTATAAAGGCTGCCCCACACTGAGGGTGAATATTGTTCACCCTAAGAGTGGGTAGCCTGGATATGATACAAGGGACAGAAAGAGTGTCACTGTTTCTCCCTCTTTGCCTCATCGCTTCTCTGCTACTTTGCTGCTTTGCTGTGTACCATGAACTGTTTCTCCTCTTGAATGCCTCTCTGCCACCCCGCCGTGGTTTGGAGCAGTCAATTATGAACTTAGAACTCTACAAACTGTGAGTTAAATAAACCTTTCCCCCTGTAACTTTGACTCTCAGTAAGTTTATCTTAACAGTGAGACAAACACACCAAAGCACTCTTACACCGTGCTTTTCCAATCAGCAAGCCACCTGGCCATTGACTGTGAGCCAATATATACTCCGCTTCTTTAAATTCTGGGTGTTGGGGTCTTGTGCTAAGTGAAAACAAATTTCCTAAGACACAAAGGTCAAACATGAAGATAGTCTGTGTTAGCATGTTATGTACAGTGATCAAATAATTGAATTAGCTTAATTTTATATGTTTTATATTATGTAATAATGTATTATTATCCTAAACAACTTTACTATTCAAAAGGTTGCACATGATGCCAGAGGTCTTTAAGTAATTTATTCCAACTATTGTGAGAGGTAAGGAACCATTAGATCTTAGGACTTTTCTCCCTTTAGATTTTTATTTCATGTTTTTCTTGGTATGTATTTGCAGTAAACAATGTTTGCATTCCATGTAGGGAACTGGTATTCTCGGGTAGGACAGTGATCTGAAGGACTATCTGACCTTATCTTTTGAAAATTTCCTACCTTAGTGATTTAAATTTTAACCTTTGACTAGTAGGAGTGACCTTCTAGATTATCGGAATGATAAACATATTCTGTGGACAAACTTCTGGGTGTGGGAGGCCTTACCTAGAAGTTTAAGTAAATGGTAGTATCTCTAACCGAACTTGGTTCTGAGCATGCAGCATTCCCTGGAGCATGCAGCATCCTCTGGAGCAACGTGCTCTGGCAAACAGTGGCTCACGGGTAAAATACCACAGTGAGTCCTTACTGTAGATAAACTCAGTGGCACATAGACACACTAGCAGAGCTGAGAAGCAGCAACATCTCCAAAGACAAACGTATTGTTATTTGGTTCCTTTCAGAAACAAAGTCTTCTCTAGAAGAAATTTAGGGTGAGACTATGTCTGTCATCATTAATGTGGTTCTACCTGCTACATAAACACAAATGTTGATTTTCTAGAGGAGGTGTCTGACTTACTTCACTTAACATTATGGTCTCAAACTTTGACCATTTGACTGTACAAGACACAACTTGGTTCTTCTTAAAGAATGAATATTAGATCATTATGTGCACCACATTTCCTGTGTTCATTTGTCTGTTGAATGCGAGTTAGATGTTTCCAGAGTTTACATAGTATGAGTTGCAGTACTGTAAACAAGGATATGCAAGTACTAGTGTAGTACGGTATCTAACATGGAGCAAAGGGATTTTCCAGGAGAGGGAGATCTGCATGAAATGAAAATTCTAGTTTTATTTTTTCCTTCCACCTCCAATCAGCACTTTTAATTTTATGTATTCTTAGTAATAGTCCACATGGGGCAACCTACAATCTCAGAGTTAATATACCTTTTCTTCACAACCAAAAGTGATGAAGAAATTTCCATGTACTTACTGGTCATTTGTCTTTCTTGTGAGAAGTGTCAGTTCAGTTCATCTCCCCCTTGGAGTATTTCTTTCCTCATTATCCCTTTAGTTGCATACGATAGCTATGTACATAGTATTTACACTGGATTACACATTATAGGTAGGTCATCTGGACATGTGTTTGAAATACATAGTAATACGTGAGTAGTCATATGGAAATACTGTGCCATTTCATTTTAAGAAGCCGAGAAAGTATGGATTTCGACATCCTTGAGTAAACTAGAACAAATCCACTGAAGGTACTGAGAAAGGACTGTAGTCAGAATTTCTCTGTGTGGTGGCACTTATAGCATGTAGGTATCCCTAGAAAATTATCTGTCCAATATCAAAACATTTTTATTCATAACAAATATGAAAACACAAAGCAATTTTCCTTACTTGTCAAAATCTATGTCTTTGAGGAGAATTGCATGCACCATTCTACATCATCAATGGAAATACAAATTACTGTAGACATGATGGAAATTGAAATATAAATTACTGTGGACATGATGGATATCAGAGTGGAGAGTCTTTAAAACTTCAAAACATGTACGTACTATTTGGTCTAACAGTATTTTCTGGTGTATTCTTGTGTAAACTGAAATCAACAAATTATAGGTTTAATTGTATACCCATATTTATTGCAAGACAATTCGTGACAGACTAGATATGGAACAAAGCCCTGGATGCCCATTGCATATGAATGGGTAAAGAAAATGAAATCTGGTAATGAAAATATGTGTATATGTATGTGTATGAATACATGGAATATTACTATATATGAATGTATGGAGTATTAATCATGTGGAAGAATGAAATTGTATTATTTTTAGCAAATGGATGGATATGTATCATGACCAGAATGCCGAGCCAAATAAATCATTCACCAAGGCAAATGTTATATGTTCTACTTAAAGTCTGCAATGTAGAAAAGGGAAAAGGAAGTAGAATGGATAGTGTTATTTGACAAAAGGAAGACTGTATTGCATTTTGTTGTAGAAATGTGTAGAGTGGAGCTGTAGATGTGATGGAAATACGTACAATTACCCCCAAATGTGACACTCTTTGGGAGGGCATTGTTATAGATATCCTAGGAGAAAATAATCAAATTATGTGTTAATCATAGTCTCACCTCTGAAAATGAAATGCATCTTTATAACCCAGTGAAAATAGAGTGCAAAGAAAAAATAATGAAAATAATAAATGAGGAAATGAATTATCTAATTGACTCTGTTTGTGGTCAATTTTTAATAAAACTAGGCTAAAAAGACACTGAATTTTTTAACCAAATAGGGTAAAGAGAAAATTTCATAGAAAAGGATTAATGATCAGATTCATCCTACATGTGCTCAATGAATATTTACATTTTGTTGCTTTCCTAAAAAATGATCACTGCAAGATTTTATACTGAGTGCTCTTTAGTTATAGAGACTCAGGACTGATAAACATCACCTTCAGTGTTGTGCCCGTACTGAAGAAAGTGAAAGAAAAGAAATTGCAACATTCAACATTTCTGCTTCAAAAAACTTAAGAAAAAAACTTGATTGTGAAAGCAATGTCTAAACGACATCTCTGTTAAAGGAGAAAAAGTACTGAAACCTAATGTTTGCAAGATCAGGCTTGATGGGGATATTTAAGAGCATAGAGTAAATTTGTAAATGTATCATCCAAAATTTCCTGAAAGAATGAAAATCCAATATCATTGTTAGTTTATGGTTTGTTCACATTTAGGTTAGGGCATACAGTTTATATCTCTTCATTGTTTGAATTTCTTAAAATTTCCCGTAAGATACGGTTGTCTCCATTAACAACCAATGCTAGAAATTTGTATAGATAGATTTAAACAATGTGAAAGGGTTTTAATACTAAATCATGTTAAATCTTAGGCTGCTGAGGATATTTAAAATGATTTCTGCATCTAACTTTAAGCTCTTACTGATTCCCTGGGTCAGTGTTGGAATTCCTCCTGAAACTTCCACAATCAGAAGGCCTTCAAGGCCACTCAGCTGACACGTGCTTTACTTCATGTGCTTTACTGTTGATATTGTGCTTTACTGTTGATATTGAAGGAACTCCCGATGCTATTCTGTTTTCTCCCCAGAAACTTTTTCAATTTGCAGGGTATTTCTAGTTTGCCTCTCATTGGCTTCAGGCCCAAAAATAAACCAAAGCGAGACGACAAGACATAGCAAGGCAAGGCAAGACAAAACAAAAATAACAAAAAAGTAAACATGGACAGGTGGGTAGCAGGGCCCCTGCAAGCATGAGAATTTGCACTGACATACTTGGCCTCTCCTACTAGAGCTATTTCAAAGTTAAGGGGGAAAGTACAGAAAAAAATTATGGGGACTGTTTTCCTTTTGAGGCATTTTATGTAAGTCAGCTTTCACCGCTCATGCTTCTTAATATTTAATTTCTATATTTTTCTGCTATAATTTTCTTTCAGTTATAAAAGTGTGATCAATAGCAGAGTAATTTTGACCTTAAGTGTTCATATTTAGTTGATAACCACTCAATTAATAAGGTTCTAAGTAGCCTATAATTCTAGAGGAGACTATACTGTGTCTTCATCATGAGCATTTCATTTCGTATGAGATACATAAGGTCAAGACTTACAATCATATACCAGGCACCTATATTATAATTTGTGAGATTCTAAATCGAAACTATTTCCCATGGTGGCTTCTGATGCCAGTGCATGAATGAGTGGCAGGAAAGGGTTCCATAAAGGCACTCCACTGAACAGAGCTAGAAATGGGCTGGTTGACTCGACTCATGCATTAAACTGACTGAATTGATAGACTTTTCTGGCACCATAACTGACGTATTCTTTTCTTTAGAGTACGCTGGGAACAAGAGAAATTATATGCCATTCATAGATTTAATACAAAGCTCGGTTTTAACCATTTCTTATCCTGTTCTCAGAGGATATTAGGCCATGCCTGGAGGCAACTGTACTGTGGTGAGGGTACTGCCGTCTAATAAGAATAGGACAGATTTTCTGCCACATTTCCTACAATGCCCAGGCCAGACAGTCCTCCCAAACACTGCGCTGCCAGACAATTAATGACTAGTACTTAGTTTGAGAGCTTATGTTAAATGAAGTTTGCCATTTAATTATACAAGCACTAAAGCTATGAAATATGTTTCCTGCTATTAAAAGAATTCAGGACTTGATGTATAACAATATTTAATTCTAAAACCTTGATTAATTTGCATCATTACTGTTGTTATATATACATGCGAATTAGTCACATATGATAGAATGAAGAGCTGCAGATAGAACAAGTTTTCTCTGCTTCTGCTCATGTAGCAGTGGTAGGGTTCTGTCTTGAGTGCTGCGCAGAAGCATCTTGTCCTAGGACTGGAAGAACTCTTACCTAAGGCATGCATGCTCTACTCAGAAAGTCATGTAGTTTGGTTTTGGTCTATTACAGTACTTGTGTAAAGTGGAATTTTACCTTGACTTGAATTTTCCTTTTTTTTTTTTTTTTTTAATTTATTTTCATCTTTGGTAACCAAGCATTTTTGCTAGGCTCTCTTTTTGTGAATGTTACTTTTCACCTTGCCACCATTGGTCTGTTGTGATTCTGCAAATTTCTTCCTTTCTTAAGTCCTGTTCGTATTTGACTCTGTATTCATTAACCCAAGTGATAAAATGGAGCAGAATAACATTTAAAGGTCTAATCACTGTTTCTCTAAAGTTTTGAATCTGATATCCTGAATGTCTTCTGGCTAAAATGAAAGATCTGTATACTGTGATGTGACTCTGTGTGTGTGTTTGTGTGTGTGTGTGTGTGATGCAACTGAATATTCAGAGTTTCATTTCCCTGGTGATTTTTTAATGCAGCATTATTATAATGACAGAAAGCAGTTTTTCACAAAATAATTCTGTGTGTTTATAAAACCTTGCTTTTGTGGATCCCTGCATCCCTTGTTTCACGCTGGAGTCCTATACACTCTCCTCTTTCCTAACATTCTCCTGTTGATCACAATGGAGATGTTTACAGATATTTACAAATATAATACATTGCCAGTATCACTTCTGTTTCATTCACCACCTTGAACTTCTAAATGATGCTTGGATGTTCAAATTACAGGCGTGCAGTTTCACAATGTAATAGTAATAATGATAATAATATATCATACTAATAATGATAATAACAATAATTACAACAATAATAATATTGAACTACAAATTGTAGGAAAGTGTTGTTTCGTCAAGTTTTATATATTTATACAAATATACATACATATTTACATATATACAAATATACAAATATATTTACATATGTACATATAAAATATATACATATATTGCAGATTCCAAGACCCTGGAAGAATAATAACAAGTGGTCATACAGTTTTATTTAAATGCTAATAATATTGGAATAAGTCTTCAGCATAGTCTTTCAGTCAGTGTTTGATAATAATTTCTGTACGTGTTAACAAAATTTATTAGAATTTCTTGAAGGCTGGTTATGATACGAGCCAAGTAGAAGAAATAGACTTCCTATGCCAGAACTGTCACCCTACCATCAAAGAAGGGTGACTAGATTTGGGCACAAGTCATATCATTTCTGCTTATTTTGGGTGGGATCAGGAGAAGCCTCTCTTGTACATCTTGCCCAGCATATTTAATCTCTAGTGGCAACTCTTCTGAAAGTTGTGCCTTTTACTTTTGTGATTATTAAATGAAACATACACACAGTGAAGCACATATACTATGAAATGTCAAATTAAAGAGATGCTAGTTAAATGCAAACTAAAGTAGATAACTAATATTTCATAATTATCTAATAAATCATTAGGTTTGAGTTGCAAATTGCAGCCAACATTGGTGAGTAATAGGGTTGGCAGGCAAAACAGTTGTAAAAATTCTTGTTCACCTGTGCATGATGAAGACAGATCAACTTGCGTAAGTGGAGGGATATGCATGAGGAAACCAGATCAGGGAGGATTATACCACTATAGGACACACGCTCACAGACGAACTCAAAGGAATTTCAACCTTTACTTCTATGTTAACAATCAGGGGTCCAAAGAGTAAACTGGCATTGTGCTGTTTTCTCTTTTCTTCGTTCCAACTGAGTTAGTGTCAGTTTCTTCTGCAAGGCAGGGAGATTACAGATAATGCAAAACACACTCTTTTCCATGGGGGGTTGGAGGAAGCCCAGATAGGCAGACTACATATAGAAATACAGGTAGAATTTTCAGTTTACGAAAGAGTCAAAATCCTTGCAAAAACGTTTGATTTGCTTGTAACATACATAGCCGTCTATCTCCTTGGGTTTACACTAATTCGAAGGGTAAACGTTATGTCCCCGCTACTTAGATATCCCATAATATCTGGCAGCTATAAGAATATTTCACAAGTTACTTGAATTTGCTCTTAAACAAATATTCATTGAACATCTATTACCCAAGAAGCAAGTGACTTTGGAAAGATAGTCCATGAAATTAAATAATAAGTACAGTAAATACTTGAATTATAACCAGCTTGACCTACAAGCAACCTGAGCTGTGACCACAATTTTAGATTTAACATATGACTACAGCCTTGAATTATACCCCAAATGCTGGCTGCTTCTGCTTACAGATTGCATCAGACAGAGATTTAACTCTTCAAATGTTATGAAAGGAACATGACTACATCCTTTCATGGATAGGTTTAATTGAGAAATCCTGGGCCCATGTCTCTCTAAAACTGATACCTGCATGCATACAGCAGGGAAAGTTTGAGGACTGCATAGAAGAGCCTGAGTCTTCAACTGAGCGCTTGAGTTAAAACCAACTCTCAGGAAGGAATTAAAATCACAAATCAAGGGTCCACTCTAAAGAATGCCAAGCATTATTTTTAATAGTGTATACCAAAGGTCTTGACTACTCCACTGTCACACACAAACATGTCAATTAGATGTGACATCAGCAAAGCAACATAAGAGTTAAACCATTCCTTAGGACAGATGAACTTTTTAAACTGACTTCAATAGAATTTTCAAGAGGAAGAGAAAACATAGAGTTTCTTTGGAAAACACACAGATCTTTTTCACAAAATAGAGTATGATTGAGGCCAAAAAGCACCCTTATGTAAGGACAGGGGACCTCAGGCAGAAAACAGAATAAAATAGAAATTCATTAAACTGTATTAAAAAAAAAACTGGAAACATTATTAAGGGAAACTTTTTGCCTCTGTTGTTACATTTTAGTGTAAGAAACACAAAGATAAAAAGAGATTGACCAAAACCGGACCCTGGAATGCAACAGGTAGCATTATAGCTGGTAATCTGAGCATCTATTTTGAAGATAACAATATGCAAAGTAGCAATCATTGTTACATTCCTGTCATCCTGATTTGAAAACCTCTATCGCTATTGCTTTGAGGTTTTGTAGTTGTTATTGTTGTTTATTACTTTTGTTTGTTTTTTGTCTTCTGTTTTTTTCCCTTTAAAACAAATAAACAAACAAACAAACAAACAAATAAATAAATAGAAGAATTTATCAGGAAGAATTGATAGTCAACACAAGTCTGCAGGCAGTAGCATCAAAGGCCAGGGTAACCAGCCACCATCTTGCATATCTGATATAACACAAAGGAGATAAGAATATTCATCTAATAACTCTTACTTAATAAGTAAAATACTCATATTTTCTTTACTTATTCCTTATTTCTAAATTACCTTTCTCTGAGGACCCTTGACACACACTTATTGATCACAGCGGGATAGATAAAAATCAGCAGGGCAGAAGGAATGCAGGCACACATTCCTAGGATAGGACCAAAGACTGTCAAGAGAGCAGATCAGATGGTGACAACTTCCAGGTGGCCACCTGAAGGATTGGAAAGACATTAACCCTGAGGAAAGGCTGGCAGGCAGATATACCTAGGTTAGGCTCCACGACAGGCAAGAGAGCAAATCAGATGGGACAGATTTCAGGTGGCCACGTAGGGGATGGGAAAGACTAGTCCTAATTAAAAGGAGCTGCAGACAGCAATGCAATAGTTTTTCACTTTTGAAAACTCTTTTGTCCTCCAGAATAGCTGCTTGTTATCTCTTTCTCCCCCTTTTTCTACCTTCATAAACATCAATCTCTTTTACTTTATACTCTGCTTGTTTAGTTCTTTACTGATGCAGGTTTTAGGATTTCCTGGTGCTGCCTTATGCCACAAAGCAGTGGCACTGTATGACTTGGAATGGCATGGTGTTTAGCCCTCCCAAGTTGTGACACATAAACACAAAAGAATAAAAATAAAACCCTATGTACTGCAAGATAATTGTTGTATAAAATGCAACCAACAGGAAAAGGAATCATATAGAGAAAAACCAGATGTCTCCAGGTCAAGAATCAAGACTTGAGAACCACCATTTTTTGCCTCATATTCCTTTGAGGTTTTCTGTCCTATTTCAAGATGAACAAGAATTTAGACAATAAAAAATTATTTCAGTATCCAAGAAATGGAATGAAAATGACATGATCTTAATGCAACAAAGTGAAAAGAAAGATAATATATACGAAAACACAAAGGAATGATGCTCCAAGATACTTCACATAAATGCTATTTTTTAATATTGAAAGGAAAATTAAAATTTTAAATAAAAGTCTGTCTAAAAAGTCTTCTAAGACCAACCAGACATGTCTAGACCAACCTGATAGTAACACTTTCCTTGCATTGTGTAAGCTTGTCTATCTGATGACCTTGAAACCTAACTTAAAATGTAGCAGGACATTCTTCCTCAACTTTTGCAGAGCTTTGTGACCTGCATGCTGTATGAAAGTTCCATCTGATTTGTAATTGTTTAGTGAGCATCTGGGTTATCTTTGTCACAAATGCAGACCCATTATCACTACCTATGGTGATGGTCAATGCATATCTGGGCATGAGATCTTTTGATAATACTTTGTAGACTTCAGCGGGTTTTTCTGTTCTAGTGGAAAATGCCTCCAACCAGCCAGCATAAGTTGAGCTAGGTATCAGGTGATATTTGTAGCCTCTACATGGTTTGACCTCCATAAAATCTATTTGTAAGTCTTCAAAAGGGGAAAATTCTGGATACCAGGTGGGGGTTTTAGTCCAGACAAGCATTCAGTCTTTGCACAGGTTTGACATCTCTAACAAGCATAGATGGAGGTTAATTCTGGAATATAATATTGGCTTACAACCTGATTTGTAGCAGGTTTTCTTCCATGGGTACTATCATGATGGCGTTTTACCTGGACCTAGGTCAAATTCTGAGGAACTAGCATCTGATTGTCTGGTAAAGTCCTAGCACAGTTAGGGCTCACGTAGTCCCCTTTCTGTTGTGCTTATTTAATCTCTTCCTTGGAGTAGTGGAGAGGCCAGCCGCAGAGACTGAGGATTGCTTCTAGGAGTGCTCGGTGTTTGGCTTCCATATTCTGCACAAAGTCATTAGACCGTCAAGTGAGGTCTTCTGCTGTCAATCTGGTGGTCTCATTTACTTCTGATTGCCAAGACTGACAGAGTCATTTACATTTTGGTGACTGTTACGGTGGATAATGGCGATCTTGTAAGATTTCTCAATTACAACTACAGTTGAGAAATCTCATCCTTGTTTTTAATGTTTGATTTTTTTTATTTAAAAACAAAAAAACTAAAGTTGATGATGCAGAATTTCAAAACAAAATAATAGGTGATTATATTGTGTATTGCCTTCAAAGCAGTTGTACGGATTACAAGATACAGGCATGAAAAAATGATCAAATAATCAAACAATGAAAGCACAAACTGTTCTATTTTGATAAACTAACAGAGATCAGTAGTATAATTATCTAATATATATGTACATATATATGTACATTCATGCATATACGTACAGACACGTAATCTTTTCCCTTCTTTCTTTTCTCTTTTCCCCTATCCCAGTTGTTCTTTTCTATTGAGCAATTATCCTTTCAATTTCACAGCATCTTGTACATTTTTGGATACTGTTTACATCAGGGAGACAATATGATATTTACACATGTGAGTCTGAATTATTTCACTTATGAATGTGGCCTCCAGTTGCTTCCATTCATCTGTAAAAGCCTCGAGTTTATCCTTCTTTATAGCCTAATAATAATTCATTGGATAAAATTACATCTCATTTTATCCAGTCTTGGTTACTGGACATACGTGTTGCTACCAAGATGTATCTGTTACCAACCGTGTTACTATAAACATGGGTGTACATGTATGACGTTTTCAATTCTTCTGGCAAGTTGCCCAGAGGAGCAATGACTGGGTAAAATGAGAACTCTGATACTAGTTTTCTGAGGTATCTCCACACTGATTTTCACATTGATTGTACCAGTCTACATTCCTATCAACCTTGGAGAAGGATTCCATTTTCCCCAAAGCCCCACCAGCATTTGTTATTGGTTGATTTCTTGATGACAGTTGTTCTTTCTGGAGTGAGATGGAATCTCACTGTTGTTTTAATTTGCATTTCTTAGATTACTAGTGATATGGAAAATTTCTTCATATATTGTTATTTTTATTTCTTCAGATGAGAAGTGTGTGTTTCCTCAGATGACCATTTTTGGATTGGGTCTTTGAATTTGGGGGGCTTAACTATGTTCAAATCCTCACATGTTCTAGATGAAAGTCCTTTGTCTGGGGGATAATTGGTTAAAAGTTTTTCCCATTTTGTGGGTTTTCTTTTCCCTTTGTTGGTGATTTCTTTTGATGTGCAAAAGCTTTTTATTAAGATAGGATTCCAGTTGTTGATTCTTTGAAGTAACTCCCATGTAGTTTGCAACTTTTTCATGAAGTATTTGTCTACCTCTGTGTTTTCAAGATTTGTAACTACTTTGTCTTCCAGGATATTTGGCATGTGGAAAACCAGTATTTCTGGCACCACCTATTAAAGATGCTATCTTTCTTTCAGTCAACATGCTTGGCCCCTTTGCAAAAAGTTAAATGACTGAGTGTCTCATAGTTGTATCTGCAATCTCTAATCTGTTCCACTGATCCTCAAGTCCGTTTTCATGGCAGAATCGTGCTGATTTTATCACAGAAGCTTTGTAGTAAAATGTCAAATATGGGATTGTGATACCTCCTGCCTTGCCTTTGTAGTATAGGATTGCTTTTGTTATTTTAGGTCTCTTTCTTTTCCAGATGAATTTTAGGAATCTTTTCTTAGATCTGTGAGGTATGCTACAGATATTTTAATCAGAATTGCAATAAAGTATGGCCATTTTCTCAATGTTGGTTTTTCCTATCCAAGAGCAAGAGCTATCTTTCTATTTTCTTATGTCCTCTTTAATCTCGTTTTCTGAGTATAGTAGTTTTCAATGCATCAATCTTTTATATCCTTTGTTAGATTGATTCTTAGTATTTCAGTTTTTGGATGATATTGTGAAAGGTGTTATTTCTGTAACTTTTCCCTCAATGCATTGGTTGTTTGTGAACCAGAATGCTATTGATTTTTGAGTGCTGACTTTGTATCCAGTTATGCTACTGAATTTGTTGATCAACTCTAGTAGTCTTTTAGGGGAGTTTCTGGGGTCTTCTATGTAAATAATCATGTCATCTGCAAATAATGATAATTTACCTTCCGTCTTGCCTATTCCTTTTATTTATCCTTTTATTTATCTCAGTTCTCTAATTGCTCTGGCTTACATTTCCAGAACTTTACTGAATAGTAGAGGTGTTAGTGGCTATCCTTGTCTTCTATTAGAGTGAAAACTTCCAGCTTTTGTCTGTTTAGTATGATTCTGGCTGTTGGTTTGTCAAAATGGCTTTTATTAGATTGAGGTGGAGACAGTCTATTCCAATTTCCTGTGGAATTTTCATCACTAGTGAGTGTTGTATTCTATCAAAAGGATTTTCTGCATCTGTTGAGATGATCATGAGGTTTTTGTCTTGGGCTATGTTGATGTGATATATTACATTTATTGATTTGCATTTGTTCAACCGTCATGGCATTCTTGAGAGAAATCCCACTTGGTCATGGTGTATAATCTTCTTGATGATTTGCTGCATTCTGTTGACTGGTATTTTACTGAAAATTTTTGTGTTTATGTTCATTAGGGAGATTTTCTGTAGTTCTTTTTTTGATTGTGTCTTTCTCTGCTTTTGCCCTCAAGAGTATGAGTAGGGACATGCATGAGTAGGGACAATTGCTTTCCTTTTGCTAGGAGTTTGAAGTGTAGTGGTATTAAACCTTGCCTTAATTTTTTGTAGAATTCAGTCATGAATCCAGCAGAACCTGGGCTTTCCTTATTTATTAAAGTTTTTACATTTTCAATTTCAGCAATTGATATTGGATTATTCAAAGTTTTTATGTCTTCTTGATTCAGCTTTCATGATTCATACACTTCTAGGAATCTCTCCATTTCTACTGTGTTTCCCAGCCTATGTGAGTAAAGACTCTTAAAGTAACTGTTGATGATTTTCTGATTTTTCTCAGGATCTATAGTAATTTCATCCTTTCTGTTCGTCACTGCATGAATTTGAGCATTTTCTTTTCTGGTATGGTTGGTTAGGTGTTTGTCAATTTTATTTATTTGTTCAAAGACTTACCTCTTCATTTTGCTATTTCTTTTTATTGTTTTCAGTTACATTAACTTCTGCTCTGACCTTTATAATTTCCCTTCTCTGAGCTTTGGTTTTGACTTGGTCTTCTTGTTGTAGAAGCTTGTAGTGCAGCATTAGACGCTTACTTGTGCTCATTCTGTATTCCTGATCTGAGAATTCACTGCTATAAATTTCCTTCTTAGGACCCTTTTCATTTTGTCCCACAGCTTCTGAACTTTCATTTAATTGTAGATATTGTTTCATTTCTTCTTTAATATTGTCTGTGACTGACTGGTTTTTCAATAGGATGTTGTTTAATTTCCAATTTTTT
>RJWM01042667.1:0-14224 GCA_004363535.1 Dasyprocta punctata | reverse complement strand
TGACCTCCACAAAAGAAGAGACATGTCATGTTCATTAGGCAAGATTCAACATTCAGAGTGTTAGTCAACACTTGATGAATAATTCTCTAAAAGGAAGGAGAGGACTAAGGGTGTGGCCCAGGAGTAAAGTCTTGCCTAGCACTAAAAACCAAAAAATAATAAAAAAATAAATAGGAAAGAAAGAAATTACAAAATCAGCGATGAAAGCGTCATCACTACCAACTCTACAGAAATTAAAATAACAAGGAACAATTATAAATAACTTTATGGCCAGGGATTTAGTTCAGTGGTGCAGCACCTGCCTGGCAAGCATGCAGTCCTGAGCCTGATTTCTGGTACCCCTCCTGCATTGGGTGTTATACTATGTACCCCCAAGTCCTCATATACTTTTGATGGGGCTAAGTCTGGCACTTGCTTGTGTTTGGTTTGTTGTCTAGCGCAGGGATTGGCAATGTGAGTGCTGTACCCGCCCAGGGGTGGAGCCGACATAGAGTAAGGGAGGCGAGTCTTCCTCTTGTGCTTCCTCTCTCTCTTGCCAGCGCACCTTGCAGCTTGCAGCCGCCATGAACGGCAGCCCCTCCACACCATGCTGACTTGAAGTCAACTAAGTAGGACTGAAACTCCCGAGAAACTGTAAGAATAAACCTTTCCTTCCCTAATTTTGGGCGTCAGGTATTTTGTCTCGGCAATGAGTAAAAAGTAACTAAGACACCTCCCCAAAATAAATAACTAAATATGAAACCATCAAATCAAATAACTAGATAAAATGCACAAGTTATAGCCTCCTGCCTCAGCCTCCCATGCATTAGGATTACAGGCCTGAGTCACCACCCCCAGCTATGCATTTCAAAAACAGTCATATTTTGTGTCCTTGAATTTGCTGCAATCCCAGTCCAGCACCGGCAGGAACATCGGGCGTCAGGAGTGACTGGAGCTGGCCCTACCACCCTTACTGGGGCGCAGAGGAGCCAGGCAGCACTGAAAAGCAGCAACAGAGCCGGAGACCAACACCCCAATTGCAGATCTACTACAAAACTGTACCGCTCGACTGGGCGTAGCATGTATGCCTGTGAGACCAGGAGGTGGAGGTACTCAGGAGGCTGAGGCAGGAAGATGGAAAATTCAAGGAGAGCCTGGGCAGCCTTCTCGCACAGTGAAATTGTAAGAGAGAGGAGGATGTCGCTCAGTGGCAGGACGCCGGCCTAGCACACATAAGGCCTGGGCTCCAACCCCAGCACCCGGGAAAAAATAATAAATAGGCAGCAGCGGCACAGGGTCGACACACAGAGAATGGGACAGAGTTGTAAGTCGGCACTTGTGCCTTGCCGACAGTCCAGCCAGTCCCCGCCAAAGTGGCGAGACTAACAAACGTGGGTGCTTCTCATCAAGGGCCTTGGGTAAACTGAAGGGTGCTACGCAAAACGTAAAACAAGCGCACACCTTCACCTCGACTGGTCACAAAAATCAACTCGAAAATGACTGCAAATATATATATATCATGTGTGTATATATATATATATATATATATATTGTACCAGGAATCAAACTCAGGACCTTGTACTTGCCAGGCAGGTGCTAGTGCCACTGAGCTATATCCCTGGCCCCACAATCCTTTTCTTTTTTCCCACAATTCTTAATAGAAAAAAAGTTTATCTGTACCAAAATTAAAAATTGCAGCTGGGCACTGCCTCGCAGCTGGAAGCCCATGGCTGGGCTAAAGCCCCGTGGAGGGTCCTCACCCTCCCTCGGTTCAATCCCCAGCACTGCATGCCAGAGGAAAGGAAAGACAGGGAGAAAAAGCAAGAAAGCACCGGGAGAAGATACCTGAAAATTGTACACTGGATCAAACATGTGTATCTAGAAAATACAAAGGACTTACAACTCAGCGATGACCCAATTAAAAACAGCCTAAAACAGGTGTGGCAGTGGACACCTGTCCATCCCAGCACTTGGGAGGCTGAGGCAGGAGGACTGCCACAAGTTTGAGGCCAGCCTAGGCAACATTTAGAGTTCAAGGTCAGCCTGCACTACCAAGGAAGACCTTGTCTCAAAACAAACAAAAACCACAGGGTTGAGACAAAGCACGCCTCTGCCACGGGAATCAAGAGGAGGCTCAGTAAGAAGATAAAACGCACCTTCCCGTGAGCCAGCTGGTGGGTGGGCTTGGAAACCAGAAGAGCATTCACCTCCCCGCTCCACCACAGGCAAGCAACGGGCTGAATCGGAGGACTCAGGGTGAGATGGTAGCAACTGAGGTGAAGGGAATAGCCTGATGCTTGTGCTATTTGATTGACTGCAGGCTGGGGCTGGTGGTCTGGGCGTCTATTTGGAGCGTGGCAGTGTGCCCTGTGACAACTGTACGGGATTTCCTCCTGTCTTGTTTTTGAAATCCAATGTTTTGTTCTGTTTTACTGCTTTGTTTTATTCCTGTATCTGGTAACCTGAGCAACTGTTTTGAAGATAACAACATGCAGTATAACAGCCATTGTTACATTCCTATCATCTAGTTTTGAAAACCTATATAGCTATTGTTTTTTGTTGTCGTTTTGCTTTTGTTGTTGTTTTTTTAGATTTGTTCGCATCTTGATTTTTCTGTCTTTTCTTTTTTCGCTTTCAAAAAATGTACAACAGACATTGTGAATTGGGACGAAAGTATTCAAAAGAAAAGACAAACTGTAATAGGAGAAAGGAAAGATAGGTAAAAGGAAAAAATGTATGTATATACAAAGCAGTTAAGGTAGTTATGCAACTAGCTTCTGTTTGTTCCTTGAAAAGAATGATCTGTGCTAACACTGTTTAGACAAGACACCATGCCGATGTCCTATGCTCTGAATAACTACTACAAGACACCAATATGCCATGTATCGAGTGTGTGACTATCCTACTATCCTGCTTTTTTTTCTTTTTGGAATCAAACTTGGGACACTGCACTTGCCAGGCAGGTACTTACGCCACTGAGCTACACCCCCAGCCCCCGACTACCCTGTTTTGAAACTCATTTTCATTGTTTATCTGTTTTTCTCTTTAAAATGAAATAAAAAATTAAAAAAAAAAAATAGGTGAAACAGCTGAGCACAGTAGCACAGGCCTGAATTCCTGCCCCCTGGGAGGCTGAGACAGGAAGGCCACGAGCTCAACTGAGCCTGGGTGATTAGGAGCCTAGAAAGCTGCTGCCTCAAAATAAAAAACAAAACGAAACCAAACCAAACCAAACCAAAGGGCTATTGGTGTAGCTCGGTGAGAGAGCCCTGGGTTCCAGCCCCATTACTGGAAAAAAAAAAGGGTTTTTTAGAAAGGGGAAAGGACAACGCACACGAGCCTGTGGAAGGAGGCAGCAAGTACTAGGAGATGCAAATGCAAACCCCAGCGCCAGACTCCCGACCACCCAACAGGACGCAAGGGGAAGAAAGCCCTGCCGTGCTCCGGAAGAACTCCAGATAGCCGGCTCGGGAAGCTGAATGAGAAGCAGCGGGACCACTCAGACACATGGGACACGGGGCAATCCAGGCGGGGGCCAAACAGGATGCTTAAAACACCAGTTAAACAGCACAGCTCCCCAAAGACATCGGGGTGCACACCTGTCATCCCAGCACTCGGGAGGCTGAGGCAGGAGGATCGCCATGAGTTTGGGGTCAGCCTGGGCTACATAGTGAGTTTAAGGCTGGCCTGGACCACAGAGTAAGACCCTGGCTCAGCAATAACAACAAGAAGCACAACTGATCGGAAACCAATCACAGACAAGGGTGGCCAGGCTCTGGAGGTGCGGCTAGCAGGCCGAGGAGAAGCACTCTGAACTTCATCTGGTTAACATTAGACAGAAACGGTGCAGCCCAAGCTGATGGTGGGACAGGTCAGCCCAGCCCTCAAGGGCTGACTTCCAGCCTAGCCTGGGCCCCGGCTGCCCCTGCCTGGCTGGCAGAGAGTCACCGCACAGAGGGCGACAGTGGCACTGGGGTGGAGTCTCCATAGTGAGTGCTTGGGGCCTTGAACACCAAGAAACACGCTCTTACCTCCTCCTCCTCTTCAGAGCCACTCTCTTCGCTATCAGACCTCGGCGCTACTTCATACCTAGAAAAATCATTAGCATTTAGTTTAAGGCTCCTCGGAACCCGCAGGCGTTCCCTTCCCGAACGCAGGCCAGGTCCCCCCGGGGAGAGGCACTGGCCCCGCTCACCCCGGGTTCATCTCCAGCCAGGCCTCCAGCTGCCCGGCCTTGGGGGCGTCCGTGCCCGTGAGGATCCTGCCGCTCTCCACGTGGATGACCTTGACGGGGAGGTCGCTCATCTGGCTGGTCTCGTCCAGGGGCTGGAAGAGAGGCGCCTGCCTGAGCTGGGGCCCTCGCTCTGCACCCCTGGGGCAGCTGTGCCGGCCGTGCCCAGGTGACAGGCCAGCTCGACCAGCCAGGGCAGAAACGAGCTCAAAAGAGAGAACTGTCGGCACGGCCTCCAGACTGGCGTGGAGTGGGTGAATTCAAAACGTTAAACAAACAAAAACAAAAAACAAAAACAAGCCGGGCGTGGTGGCGCACGCCTTTAATCCCAGCACTCAGGAGGCTGAGGTAGGAGGAGCGTTGTGAGTTCGAGGCCGGCTTGGGCTACAACGTGAGCGCGAGGCCGGCCTGAGCTAGATAGTGCGACCCTGCCTCAAAAAACTAGGGCTGGGAGGTTGGCTCAGGGGCTTAAGCGCCTGCCCTGGCAGGTGCGAGGTTGTGAGTTCAATTCCTGGTGCCGCAAAACAAAAACAAAAACAGGCACAGAACTCCTTTTCTCCTTGTCATTGTTCCCTAGGCAAAACAATGACGTGTCCCGGGCATGTCACAGTGGTGCACGCAGCCCCGCACCCGAGCCTCTGCTCCCTGACTTTCCTCCTGTGCTGTTTCCAGACTTTGTCCAGGGCCTTGTGGCTCTCTGCTCCAGCTCAATGAACTATTTCCTCTTTCATTTTTTTCCCTTCAATCCAGTGCCAGAGAAAGAACCCAGGGCCTGGTGAACACTAAGCCCTGCGCTCCCACTGAGTCACAGCCCCAGCCTGTGCAACGTTTACAAAATAAAGCAACCAGGTATGGTGGGGCAAACCTGCACTCTCAGCACTCCGAAGGCTGAGGCAGGAGGATCCTCTCCAGTTCAAGGTCAGCCTGGGCTACATAGTGAGTCCAGGTCAGCCTGAACAACGTAGCAAGACCCTGTCTCAAAAAAAAAAAAAAAAAAATTCCTTGGCAGCAAGCACAAAGTGCCCACTAGAGATCCGCTCTGTGTAAACACTTTCTGTCACTTGCTCCAGTGCATCCTGGAGAAACACCAGGAGGATGATGACATTCTCAGCTTAACCTAGGGCTCCATTTCCTGATTCCACGCTGCACTGGCCATCACTGCCACCCACACCCTGGAGGGACATGTGTTTGCATAGGGTCAGGGCGCCCGAGAACCGCCCAGGGCTCAGACAGCAGCCCCAGGCCCCTGCCACAGTCACATTCTCTCCTGGGAGCCCGGCCTGGGCAAAGCAGTGTGCACCTGCTGTGGACGTGGTGCGGCCTGTGCCCCTGAGTTTCCAGCCGAGCCCCCGGTGATGTCAACTGGAGACGGGGCTCTGGCCTGCAATTTAGGGGAGCCCACAGGATTTGCGCTAAGTGACACCAGGGCTAGGGAGCATGTTTAGCTCACGCAGGCCTTACAGGCAGTCCCCGCCCTGTGCCAGAGGGGACGCTCGTGCTCTTCCCAGGCCACTTGGCTGGACCCCAGGGCCTGTGCGGCGCTTTTCAGAGGTGGCTGGGTCTCGAGCGGTGCTGGGGTCAAGGGTGTGAGATTACTAAATCAGTCCGTGCCTGGGTCTGGCGTAGTCCTGGGAGCAGAGCACGGGAAGTTCGCCCTGGGTGTGCAGCCTGCACAGGACAGGAGGGATGGCCAGAGGGCTGCTGTGGTCGCTTGCTGCCTTCTGCCAACCACAAAGTGCTTCTCCCCGCAAAGCCCCTCTGCCTGCCACCCTGCCCTGGAGCCGGCCAGCCATGAACTGAAGCCTCCGCAACCGTGAGCTACAGGAGCCTTTCCTCCTTTAATCTGAGGGTCCGCTATTCGTCTCAGCAGCACAGAAGGTAACCACGGTAGCGGGATGACCGGCCTGATTGGGGGGGATGTGACTCCCCGTGTGTCACCCAGTGCAGCAGGACACAGAGACCCGAGCACCTGCAGGCAGGGGAGGGGCCTCAGAGCCACGCAGTGCAGCATGTGACCCACTGGAGGCTGCACCCAATGTGAACGTAAAACCGAACCACGCACCCTGACGGGGAAAGCGGCCCCCAACACCCGCTGAATGGGAGAGGCCTACCCTCGCCAGACCAGCCCGAGCAGTCCCCAGCCCGAGAGGATCCGACAGCCGGGCCCCGGCAGGTGTGGAGAAGATGTTGACGAGGGCTCAACGTGTGAGGTCTAAGAGCCCCCCGAGGCCCGGGTTCTCTTCCCTCGCAGGGCGTGCTCCTGTCCCTGGCTCCTCCCTGCGGTTTGCTGGCTGCCACGGTTACACAGCTGGCCCTGGCCACGCCACCTCAGCACTGCTGCCAGCCATTTGTGGACTGACTCTTCTAAAACAGTGAGCCAAACTAAACTTCCCATTTAAATTACTAGCGCTTGGTACTTTGTGCCAGCAATGGAAAAGAAACTGCACGTTTCATAGGAATCTTCAAATTCTGCCTATAAAAACTGAGACTTTAGCGTGTGATGGCGCACACCTGTAGTGGCAGCATTGTGGGAGGCTGAGACAGGAGGATGGTAAGTTTGAGCCCAGCTAGGGAAACACAGCAACTTGGCACATTCATGACTTGGAATTGTGAAAGGCTGGCCTGGGGGTGGGGTGAGGGCGTGGCTCGAGGGCAGAGCCCCTGCCTAGCATGCCTGAGGCCCAGGGCTCCACCTACACGGGGTACTGGAAGTACCACTATGACCACAAGGTCTAGCGCACCTGAATGTGCGCATGTGCACACACAGAAGTCTGCTCCCTAAATCTGCCCGCTTCGAGGGTCGAGGAGCCGTGCCCGCCCAATGGCAAGCAGCGCGCCGCAAGTGACCGGCCTGGTGCAGGGCAGGGGACAAGACGCGGTGACGGAGGCTGCCTACAGGAGCAGCAGGGAAGGCTCCACTCTGCCAGGGCAGGAAGCACACAAAGACGGCCATCGGGGCGAAAGGACAGAGCCCACGGGAAGGGCGCGGACCCTCCTGGTAAGGCGTCGTAATGACAACGGAAGACGACAATCCATGCCAGCCAGCCAGGACCCAGGAGCTTGCACCACAGCTGGGCTGACCACGACTCCAGCCCAGGGAGAGCAAAGAGCCGGCTTCCTCTCGGGAAAAAGGCGCTTAGCAGTCTCTCACCGCCATTCTGAGGCCACTGCAGCAAAAACTAACTCAGGCCAGAGGGGTGCCTGGCCACGAGTACAGAGGAGCTGCAGTGCGCGTGCGCTGCGCCCTGGGAGAGCTGAAGACAAGGCGGGGTGACACTAACCCTGCAGGGAGCCGCCCCGGCACACACACAGCGGGGCACTGTGACCAGAGACACACCACGGACAGCTCTCAGGTCTGTGTCCCAAAAACGTGAGAGCAAGATCTGCTGGGAGCGGAAGCGGCCACACCCGAGCTGAGGGCTGCTGCACAGGCGCTCTGCAGAAATGCCAAGGTCCTGGAGGGCAGCGAAAGCTGGGGGCCGCCCGGGCTTCCCTGGGGCTGGACAGCAGGGTAAATGTGAGCACGGAGCTCTAAATACAAGGGGACAGTCCCGCCTTGACACACACTTCCTGCCTGTGACCGCCCTGGCACAGGGTGAAGGGGAGCGACCTGGCCCTGGGAAACTGAGGTGCACGGAGGTAAAGAGGGCCATCTGTCACCAAGCAGGCAAGGCGTGCACCTGGAATCCCAGCTCTCTGGGAGGCTGAGGCAGGAGAATCATGCTTCAAGGCAACCTGGTCAACTTACTGCAAGACCCAGTCTGAAGATAAAAAATAAAAGGGCAGGGCTGAGGATACAGCTCAGTCCAAAAGCCCTGGATTCAATTCCCAGTACTGAGAGGCAAAAAATCCCAAAAAAACCCCAAAACCTGGGGTGGGGTGGGGGAGGGGGCTTCTTGCTCTCAGAGTGCAGGGGGAAGTCTGGAGTAAGCATACAGAGGGTGACGGACAGCTCACTCCTCTGCTGCAGGTCTGAAATGGCGATAAAGCACAGACCTCAATACAAATGCAGATCTAGAACTCCCCTGGACATGGTGACACTCGCTTACAGTTCCAGGACCCACAAGGCTGAGGCAGGAGGGTTGCAAGTTTGAGCCCAGCCTGTTCAAGGCCGGGGCAACATAACGAGACCCTCTCTCAATCCCTCCTCCCCCAACAAAGAAAAAGGTCTGGAGAGTAACGCACCAGTGTGCGGGGTGGGGGAAGCATGCTGCACTCTCACAAACCATTGTTTGCCCTGACTTTGGTGATCTGAGAAAGAGAAAGGCTGGGGGCTGCGGCTCAGACATGGGGCGCTTGCCCGGCTCATGTGGGCTGTGGCTCCGGCAGCAGGGACGGAGACAGGCGGATGCCCAGCACCTCCACGAGACGCCCCTGCTCCTCACCTCCCCATCGGGTCCAATTGCAGGCGTCTGACCTTCAGCATTTTCTGCCTTCTGGAAGGGAGAACAGATCTGGTCACCCCGGGACCCCGAGGCAAGGCCACCCCCACGGCAGCCGCTGCATCCCCGCCAAGCAGCGACACCCAGCCAGACCCAGCGCACCTTCTTTTTCTTCTTCTTTTTCTTCTCTTTGGCGACCTGGGCGGCCTTGTGCTGCCGTACCAGCTCGGTGAGGTTGGCCACATACTCGTCCGTCTGCTGCAGGAGGTAGGCCAGGCGCTTGTCCTTCTTCTGGTCAATGAGCTTACGGTAGCCCTCCTCGTCTTCCGCCTGCGAAGGCATCAGGGCGCCGCTGGTTTGCAGGGGCCCACTGGGGTGCACACGCTGTCCCCCATGCCACACCACAGCTGGCACACAGCTCTCAGCTGTCCCAGCCCGGGGGCACCCGAGAGGCACCCGGTCCCACCAGCGGCCACCCAGAAGGACCAGGAGCAAGTCCTCACCTCTCTGCGCACAAACCACTCCCCAACCCAAACGTGCTCCCCGCACCCAGCCTGCCCCGGGTCAGCGCCACAAGCCCCTGTGGTCAGAGAAGAGCTCAGTGGCCCTGCACACAGCTGCAACCTTCTGGGGAGCAGTCACTGCACGGGCAAGGCTACCCAGTCCCCTCCCTCTGCCACCGGAGCCCTGGGCCGTCCGCGCTCTTCAGAGCTCCTTCCCACAGGGCAGCACAAACCAAGGGTCTCGCACGGACTAGGCCAGAGCTCCACGCACGTGACCCCAGCCCTTCGCTGACCTGGTCACCCTCGGCCACCATGCCTGTCTCACACTCCCACGTGTCCGTTGTAGCACAGGGACTGTGTCCTGCTGCTCACTGTGCCTGTCCTACCCAGGCCAGAGTCTGGTGCTGCAAGGAGTCAGAGCCCTCCCACCTGGAGACGCACAGGGGCCCAGACCCACTCGGAAGGAAGGGTGGCCGGTGTGCCACTCCTCGGGGACTCGGAGCAGCCAAGGGCGATGCCTGCAGCCATGGGATCACTCAGAGGGGCCCACAGAGCTATGCACAGGATGCTCTGGCCCAGCCCAGGCCTGCCCTCCTCGCCCGCTGCAAGTGAGCTGCAGGCCGCTGGCGTCGCCCTGGGCACTGGCCCTGGCAGCCGCCACGGGGGAGGAACTGGAGCAGAGGCCACACCCACCATGAGCCTTCGCATCCTCTCCTTCTCGATGCGCTCATTCTCCTTTTTCTGCTCCCGCTCCGTGTTGGCGTGGTACGTGGCCACCGCCTTGGTCAGCTTCTGTATCTTGCCCGTGACGGATCTGTGGTACTCCTTGAAGTCCTTGGCATGCTGCAGAATGCTGTTGAGGTATTCCTGCAAGGACACACACGAAAGGCTGAACACGCAACCCGAGTGTGATGAAACCAAGGGGGACCCCCCAAGTGACAGCGACACAGTCTGGCTGTGTGGTTCAGCTTTCTCTCTATGATGACTAAACTCAGGACACCAGGGCGGAGACGCACACCTGTATATCTAACACTCGAGAGGCTGAGGCAGGGGACTCATCGGTTCAAAGACACCTGAGCTACATACATAGCAAGACCCTAAAAGAAAAACCTACAAAAACCCAAAGCTTCCTGCTGTCAACTTCACAGAGAGAAGCAGCCTCAGATACAAACATAAGTGCACGGGGAGACTCACCTGGCTGCGCACCTCGGCACTGTACGTCTGAATTTCAAACACGCCCTGCCCTAACCTAGTTATCTCACTGCTAAGAATCGATTTCAAAGAAGGATCAGAGCCTGCACCGTGACCCTCGAGTATAGGATGGCCCACCCCGGGATAATTTTCAATTCACAAAAGCCGAAAGTACGTTTCATGGGCTGAAGAGGGAAACAGCAACATGAATTCCTGGCTGCTGGCCGCACTCTAAAGCAGGGAGACATGCAGACGTGAAAAGCCACCTAGCACACCCGAGGTCTGGCCTAGCCACACACAGCCTGCAAATCCCAACACCCTGGGGAGCTAAGGCATGAGGACTGAAAGTCTGAACACAACCGGAGCAACCTAGTAACTCAGCAAAGCTGCCTCAGAACTTTGAAGAATGATTTTAAAAAGAGCTGGGGAGGGCCAGGGATTTAGTTCAGTAGCACAAGTGCCTGCATAGCAAGCACAAGGTCCTGAGTTCGATCCCCAGTACCAAAAAAAAAGGGGAAGGGGGGTGGCTAGGGATGCAGCTCAGTGTAGAGGCCCTGTGTTCAGTCTCCAGCACCAAAACAAAACAAATCCGCCAATTATGTTTCAGAATTACTTAGAAACAGCTAGGCATGGTGGCACACGCCTGTAATCCCAGCCCTCAGGAGGCTGAGGCAGGAGGATCACAGTGAATGTGAGGCCAGCCTGGGCTACACAATGAGCTCAAGGCCAGTCTGAACTGCATAGTAAGACTTTGTCTCAAAAAAAAAAAAAAAAATTACTTAAAAACAGATGAGTTAGGTGCACTGGTGTTTGTCTATAGTTCCAGCTAATCTGGAGGATGAAGCAGGAGGATTTCAGGCATGAGGTCTGCCTGGGGGATTCAGGAAGACCGTATCTAAAAACAAGAAGGGGCTGAGGACGGAGCTCGGAGGCAGAGCACTTCTCAAGTTTGAAGGCCCTGGTCCCAGCACCAGAGCTGCAATAAAGAGTTACCCAAGTCGGGTGTGGTGGCACACTCGTGTAATCCCAGCACTCAGGAGGCTGAGGCAGAAGGATCACTGCAAGTTCAAGACCAGACTAGGCTACAAAGTGAGCCTAAGGCCAGCCTGAACTGCGTAGTGAGACCCTGTCTCAAAAAGACTCCCCCTCACCAAAAAAAAAAAAGCCACCAGTCTTTGAACTTTTTTTTTTTTTTTGCGGCACCGGGGATTGAACTCACAGCCTTGCACCTGCCAGACAGGCGCTTACACCACTGAGCCAAACTCCCGGCCCTAGGTTTTTGAGGCAGGGTCCCCCTACGTAGCTCAGGCTGGCCTTGTGCTCAAGTTGTAGCCCAAGCCGGCCTCGAACTCACAACGCTCCTCCTACCTCAGCCTCCTGAGTGCTGGGATTAAAGGCGTGCGCCACCACGCCCGGCTCCAGTCTTGAACTTATTTATGAAACTTAAATGTGATCTTTGCATGGTGTGCAGACAACAAAATTCGACTTTTATTTTGGGGTCAAAGCCAAGGCCATGCACATACTAGGCAAACGTTCTACCACACAGCTACATCCCTTGCCTTAGTTTTTTAAAATAGGATCTCACTAGATTTCCCAGGCTGGCCTCAAACTTGGAATTCCCTTGCCTCAGTCTCCAAAGTTGCAGGAATTATAGGCTTGCACCACCACGCCTGGCTCATTACTTAACCTTCATTGTTGTTTAGGGTTTTTTTCGAGTTATGGACTATGTATCTCAAGCTGATCTCAGACGTATGATTCTCCTGCCTCAGCCTCCTGGGTTCTGGGATTACAGGTGTGAATCACCATAACTGGCTACCCTTTAACCTTTTTTTCTTTTTTCTTTTTTTTTTTTTTTGAGACGGTTTCACTGTGTTGTCTAGACTGGCCTGCAACTCACAGTGATCCTCCTGCCTCAGCCTCTGGAGTGCTAGGATAACCCATGTGTGCCGCCATGCCCAGCCTATTTGACTTTTCATTAAACTGTACATGGAGAAAAAAATTTACATACAGGAAAAAAGTTGAAATGATAAAAATCAAAGTGTTAACTAACAGTGGCTAACACTAAATACTGGTTATTTTCCTCATTATCTTAAACTACACCAGTGAAAAACAAACTAAAAAAGGCCAAACAAGGAGTGACTTCAACCCCACACCCTTCCTGACTGACCTTGCAGAACCCAAGTCTCTCACCCGCCCTGCTCGTCAGTGCCCCACAGACCACAGGCCTGCAAAACTGCCTGTCCCCTCCTGTCCCCTCCGGCTTTCCCGGCCACTGGCCCTGGCTGCCCAGAGAAGGCACAGGCACGCCCAGCCCCAGGGCCTCTCTCTCCCGGGTGAACAGCGCTCTGCCCTGCATGCAAGGGGCTCCCTCACCGGGGTCCCCTGGAAGTCCTGAGCCTTGTGTGCTCAAGGCGGGGCTCCCGGCCAGCTGACAGCTGTGCAGAGCGGGCCAGGCAGGCAGAGGGTGTTGGGGCGTGACTGGGGGCCTGGCTCCCTCCTGGCTGCCCCCGCCTCCCGCGGGGCCGCCAGTCTGCAAGGACGGAAACTTCTGAGGCCTGAGCCAAAGCTGGCCTCCCCCCACCCCGCAGGGCTCAGCCACCGGGCCCCGAAGTGAAGAGAGCTCCTCTTCGCAGGCCCTGCTTTGCCCCGCTCCACCTTCCCATCGCCCAGTGCTCTCTGTCCACTGAGGCACCCAGCACCCAGCACCCGGGGCCGGGCTCTCCTAAGTGCAGGCAGCCGGCCGGGACAGGAATGAGGCCCCGGGGACGCACCTGGTGCTTCTGGCGGCGCTTGCGCTCCTGCTCGATCTTCTGCTGCTTCTCCAGCTTCTCGGTGATGCGGGCCTCACGCAGGGACTGCCGCTTGCTGCGCTTGTAGGCCTTGGCGTTGAGGGCCGTCTCCAGGGCTGTGTCCCTGCGCATGCACACCACCACCTCCTGGCGCAGCTGCGGGGACAGGGGATGCTGGCACGGCGCACAGGGGCCGCGGCACGGCTGCCAGAGGACCCCAGCGACTGCCCAACTTGCAGGCCACGCAGAGGGCCAGGGGTGGAAGCTGCCTTAGCAGCGGACAGACTAGACGAGGGCCCTGCCCGTGGTGCCTGGAACTGGGGAACACCCCCCCAACCCTGTGCCGGCCACACGCCCACCTGCCGCTGGAAGTTCAGGAGCCGGAGGGCCTTGAGCTCGATGGTCGCTTTGGTTCGCAGATCCCCGGCCAGGGAGCCGGGGAGGTTTTCAAGTTCCTGAATGCGGTGTGCGATGCGAGCCTGCAGCCTGCACGGGAGACAGGGACACGCACGGGCGGTGAGGGGAGCCCGGGCCCCTGCTGGGGCTGCAGCTTGTGAAGGGTCCACCCCTCGGGGTGGCGGGGTAAGGAGCTGCTCAGAAAAGATGCCGGTGGGCCTGCGGGGCAGCCATGGAGGGCTCCTGAGGCCGGGCCACAGGGACCACGGCCAACAAGGACCGAGGGGCCCGCAGCTGGAGGCGCGGCGGCAGCGTGAGCCAGCCCACGGCAGCAGCTCGGAGCTGAGGGCCCCCGCACCCTCAGGCTTGGTCCAAAGGTAAGGGGAGCGGCCCCTCCCACGGTGTCGCGCTTAGGGGCTGCGCACCCAGGGTCTCTCTGGGGGTGGCCTCTGCAGTGAGCAGGGTGACAAGAAGGCCCGAGAGCAGGGCCGGGGCTTTAGCTCAGTGGCCTAAGCACCTGTCTGGCAGGTACGAGGTTGTGAGTTCAATCCCTGGTACCAAAAAAAAAAAAAAAGAACACCGGAGAGCATCCTCGGGCAGAAGCTACACAGCCAGTCACTGCCGGTCACTCCGAGAGGAGGCGCGCCTGGAGCACCAAGGCCCGGGGAAGAGCTCTGTGGGCAGGCCACCCCGACAATGAGACAGGAGTGGCCAGGAGCCAGGCACGGGCACAGTCTTCGCAAAGAGTCTGGG
>RJWM01042666.1:0-14229 GCA_004363535.1 Dasyprocta punctata | reverse complement strand
TCTTTTCTGTGTTTGCAAAAGTGATAACTTTGAAGAGGGCATCCTATTATAGAAATTATCTGAAGTTCCTCATTTATGAGACACAAAGTAGTAGTAGCTGGAAAGAAGCTATAGCTTAAGTTTTCTGGCTAGGTGTGGTGGCACATGCCTGGAATCCCAGCACTTGGCAGGCTGAAGCATGGGGATCTCTGCACTTTCAAGGCCAGGGTGGGATACAAAATGAGTTCAGGGCAAGCCAAAACTGCATAGTGAGACCCTGTCTCAATAAGACCAAAAAAAAAAAAAAAAAAAGACCAGGGGAACTCCCGGCCAGCCTCTCAAGACACAGAGGTACTGAGCCCAACCCAGCCCAGGACCCCAGAGCTGCTCATCAGGGACTGGCCAGTGTAGCTGCAGGGCCTTGGAGAGCTTGGGCTCTGCCCACCAGAGCCGAAAGTGTGTGGGAGCTCCATTGTTCAGTGAAGTGGATGGTGCCACCGGTCCTAGAGGTTGCAGCCATGCCCAGCCTGGAGCAAGGCCCGGGCACTGTATGCCTGGGACTCACCAAGGCTTGCCTGGCACTCCAGGGGCACTGAACTCCTTGCAGCCAGACTCAGGGTCCAGATGGTGCCACTCTCTGTGGTACGCTCTGCCTAGCTGCCAGGGACTGGGAGGCTTTGGCCCCCACCCAGTAAGGCAGAAGCTCCACCAGCAAGCTCCAGGAGAGCGCCCTCACTAGCTGCATACAGGATACAACCCAACCCGGTCCTGCCACTCAGTGCAACCCACAAGGGAAACTCCTGGCCAGCCTAGCAGGAACAAAGGTACTGAGCACAGCACAGCCCAGGACCCCAGAGCTGCTCATCAGGGGCTGGCCAGCATAGCAACAGGTCCTTGGAGAGCTTGGGCTCTGCCCACCAGGGGCCAGGGTGCGCAGAGCTCCATTGTTCAGTGAATCGGCTGGCACCGCAGGTCCTAGAGGTTGTGGCCATTCTCAGCCAGGAGCAAGGCACCAGCACTGTAGGCGTGGGACTCGCCCAGGCTTGCCTGGCACTCCAAAGATGCTGAACTCCTTGCAGCCAGACTCAGGGTCTAGGTGGCGCCACACTCTGTGGTAAGCTCTGCCTAGCTGCCTGGGACCGGGAGGCCTTAGTCCCCACCCAGTAAGGCGGAAGCTCCACCAGCATACTGTGGGAGTGAGCCCACACTAGCTGCACAGAAGATCCATCTCTACCCAGTCCAACAACTCAGCACAACCCACAAGGGGAACACCCAGTCAGCCTCACAGGACACAGAGCCACACAGGTCCAAAAAGAAAATGACAAAACAAAAGGCCAAGAGGCAGTCTCAATCCCCCAGCCCACTGAGAACAAACCCAAGAGACACTGAAATGGAAGACAGTGGGAATCACACAACAGAACTTTATGAAATGATAGCAAATGCAGTAAGGAAACAGCTTGATGAAGCTATAGAGAAACTCAAATCAGAAATAATCTCTGAACTAAAAAATGAAATGACAATCACTATTAAAGAAAGGTTCTCTATATGTAAAGAAGAGCAAGATAAAAAAATAGAAGAACTTAAGAAAATGATCGAAACTTTAAATGCACAATATAAGACACAAACAGAATGCATGAAACAGATGCAAAGGGAAATGCAGGAAATGAAAAATTTCATGTAAAGTTTGAAAAGCAGCTTGAATGAAGCTGAAGATAGAATCTCAGATCTTGAAGACAGCATGGGAGCTCATGGTGACGAAAGAAAAGGTCTCTTAAAAATAGTAAAGAATCAAGAAAAAACAATTCAACAACTGAAAGACGATGCCAAGAGAAATAACATAAGATTAATAGGCATAAATGAAAAAGCAGGGCTCATTACTAATCACCTGCGAAGACTATTCACAGAAATAATAGCATGAAACTTTCCAAACATGGGAAGAGAATCTAAAATACAGGTAACTGAGGCATACAGAACCCCAATTAACCATAACCAAAATAAATCTTCACCTAAACATATAATAATAAGGGTATCAGAAATACAGCACAAGAACAAAATACTAAAAGCTGTCAGAGAAAAGAAACACACCACCTATGAAGGAAAGCCTATCAGAATCATGGCAGACTTCTCAACACAAGCCTTAGTTAAGAAGAGCATGGAGTGAAGTATTTCAAATCCTGAAAGAAAACAAGTTCCAACACAGATTGATGTACCCTGCAAAACTGTTCTTAAAAAATGATGCAGAAATAAGATATTTTCTTGACAAAGAACAACTGAAGAAATTTGTGGCCAACAAACCAACACTACAAAGAGTACTGAAAGACACTCTAGAAAGAGACAAAGATAACTACAGTCTTAAGAACACCAACCAAAAGAAACCACTAAGCAGGGCAAATAATTAAACAGAAAATGTAGAAAACCAACAACAGAAAGATATCATGACAGGGATGAGCCAGTACATATCAATTATATCAATCAGTATAAATGGTCTCAACTCACCAATAAAAAGAATCAGACTAGCAGAGTGGGTTAAGAAGCAAAACGCAACAATATGCTGTGTACAAGAAACGCATTTCACTCAAAACAAAATATACAGAACAAAAATCAAAGGCTAGAAAGCAATACTCCATGCAACAGGAACCCAGAACAAAGCAGGGATAGCTATTATGTTTGGAGACAATACGAACTTCAAACCAAAAATGATCAAAAGAGATAAAGAAGGTCACTACATACTTGTTAGGGGAAAACTTCAAGAGGAAGAGATTACAATCATAAATATATATGCACCAAATATAGGAACATCCAACTAGGTAAGACAATTCTTAATAGACATGAAAAACCAAATAAACAATAATACAGTTATAACAGGGGACCATAACACCCCACTGTCACAGAGAGACGAATCAACCAAACAAAAAATCAGCAAAAAAATAACAGAACTAAATCAAACTTGTGAACAAATGGACATAGATGTGTACTGAGTATTCCACCCATCAATATGAGAATACACATTCTTCTCAGCTGCACATGGGTCACTCTCTAAAATAGATCATATCCTGGTCCACAAAACATGCTTAAGAAAATTCAAAGGAACTGAAATGATTCCAGTAATAGTATCTGACCATAGCACAGTAAAATTGAAAATGAATGATAAAAAACCCTATGATAACTGCATAAATACATGGAAATTAAATAATGCTCTCCTAAATAACCAATGGGTCACAGAAGAAGTTAAAGAAGAAATTAAACAATATCTACAATTGAGTGAAAATGCAAATACGAATTATCGGAACCTGTGGGATATAATGAAAGCATTTCTCAGAGGGAAATTTATAGCACTAAACTCCCACATCAGAAAAATAGAAAGAACACACATAAACAACCTAATGCTGCACCAAAACTTCTAGAAAAAAAAGAGCAAGTCAAGTGCAAAGCCCAAAGAAGGGAGGAAATTATCAGCATTGGATCAGAAATTAATGCAGTTGAAACTAAGAAAACAATACAAAGATGAATCAAAGAGTTGGTTCTTTGAAAGAGTAAATAAAATTGATAAACCCCTAGACAACCTTATCAAATAGAAGAAAGAAAAAACTCAGATTCATACAATAAGAAATGAAAAGGGTAAAATCACTACTGACCCTATGGAAATACAGAAGATCATCAACACCTACTTCAAAAACCTTTATCACATAGATTTGATAACACAGAAGAAATGGACAGATTCCTAGAAACTTATGAATCACCAAAGCTGAATCAAAGAGATGTAAAGCTGCTAAATAACCCAATTTCAGCTAATGAAATTGAAAATGTAATTAGGACCCTACCAACAAAGAAAAGCCCGGGCCCTGATCGATTCACTGCCGAATTCTACAAGAAATTTAGGGAAGACTTAATGCTAACACTCTTCAAGCTCTTCAGTGAAATTGAATGTCTCCCTAACTCATTCCTGGAAACAAGTATTACCCTACTACCAAAATCAGAAAAAGATGCAACTAATAAAGAAAATTACATGCCAATCTCCCTAATGAACATAGATGCAAAAATCCTCAATAAAATACTGGCAAATAAGTCAGGCGTGGTGGTGCACGCCTTTAATCCCAGCACTCAGAAGGCTAGGTAGGTGGAGCATTGTGAGTTAAAGGCCGGCTTGGGCTACAATGCGAGCACAAGGCCAGCCTGAGCTACATAGTATGACCATGCCTCAAAAAACTATGGCTGGGAGTTTGGCTCTGTGGCTTAAGCACATGTCTGGCAGGCGTGAGGCTGTGAGTTACATCCCCAGTGCCAAAAAAAAAAAAATCCTGACAAATAGAATACAGCAAGTTATCAGAAAGATTATAATCATGATCAAGTGGGATTCGTCTGAGGAATGCAGGGGTGGTTCAACATATGCAAATCCATAAATGTAATACATCATGCCATCAGGACCAAGGACAAGAACCACATGATCATCTCAATAGGTGCAGAAAAAGCTTTTGACAAAATCCAACACCCATTCATGATAAAAACCCTACAGAAAATCGGAATAGATCGTCTCTACCTCAACCTCATTAAAGCCAAATATCATGAATCAACAGTCAAAATCTTACTAAATGGAGAAAAACTGAAAACTTTCAATCTAAAATCAGGAGCAAGACAAGGATGTCCATTATCACCACTGCTATTCAATATAGTTCTAGAAATATTAGCCAGAGCAATTAGACAAGAGAAAGCAGTAAATGGAATAAGGATAAGAAAGGAAGAAGTGAAGTTATCATTATTTGCAGATGATATGATACTCTATATAGAAGACCCCCAAAAATCCATTAGAAGACTTCTAGAAGTAATAACCAAATTCAGTAATGTAGCTGGATACAAGGTGGACACTCAAAAATCAATAGCATTCCTGTACACAAACAACAAAGTCACTGACAGAGAAATAAGGGAAACTACCCACTTCACTATAACATCCAAAAAAATGAAATACTTAGGAATCAATCTAACAAAGGAAGTAAAAGATCTATACAATGAAAGTTACATTACTCTGAAAAAGGAAATCAAAGAAGCTTTCAGAAAATGGAAAGATATTCCCTGTTCATGGATAGGAAGAATAAACATTGTGAAAATGGGCATTCTCCCAAAATTGTTATACAGATTTAATGCAACCCCAATCAAAATACCACTTGCCTATCTCACAGAGCTAGAGAAAGCATTCCTGGAATTCATCTGGAACCAGAAAAGACCTAGAATAGCAAAGGCAATTCTGGGCAACAAAGGGAAGGCAGGAGGCATCACAATTCCTGACTTGAAACTATACTACAAAGCTACTGTGATAAAATCAGCATGGTACTGGAATCAAAACAGACCTGAAGATCAGTGAAGTAGATTAGGAGATGCAGCCACAACTACAAACACACTTAGCCACCTCATCTTTGACAAAGGGGCCAAACATGTACATTGGAAGAAAGATAGCCTCTTTAACAAATGGTGCTGGAAAAACTGGCTTTCTATATGCCAAAAGCTAAAACTAGATCCATGTCTATCACCATCCACTAAAATAAAGTTAAAATGGATCAAAGATCTGAATATTAAAACAGAAACTCTAAACTTACTAGAAGACAGAGTAGGTAAAAATCTTGATGACATAGGAGTAGGCAGAGAGTTCATGAACAACAATGAAATTGCTCGGGAAACACTTTCCAGAATCAACAACTGGGATCTCATCTTACTAAAAAGTTTTTGCATGTCAAAGGAAATCTCCAAAAGAGTAAAAAGAAAACCCACGAACTGGGAAAATATCTTAGCCAATTGTCCATCAGACAAAGGACTTCTATCTAAAACATATCAAGAATTAAAAGAAATCAGGCCCCTAAAATTCAAGGACCCAATCCAAAAATGGGCATCTCAGATGAATACACACTTCTCAGAGAAAGAAATACAAATGGCAAATAAATATATGAAAATGTGTTCAACACCAATGGTCATTCGGGAAATGCAAATTAAAGCAACAGTGAGATTCCATCTCACTTCAGAAAGAATGGCCAAGATGAAAAAATCAAGCAACAACAAATGCTGGAGGGGCTGTGGGGAAAAAGGAACTCTTCTCCACTGTTGATTGGAGTGTAGACTGGTGCAACCACTGTGGAAGTCAGTGTGGAGATTCCTCAAGAAGCTAGGATTAGAGATCCCATTCAACACAGCTATCCCCCTTCTGGGCATTTTCCCAGAAGAACTGAAAACATCATACCACAGTGATATCTGTGCACTCATGTTTATAGCAACCCTATTTGTAATAAGCGGATCTTGGAAACAACCCAAGGGCCCATCAATCAAAGACTGGATAAAAAAGATGTGGCATTTTTATACAATGGAGTACTTACTCAGCTATTAAGAAAGATTACATTGAGACTTTTATTAGTAAATGATCACGACTTGAGACCATACACATAAGTGAGTTAAATCAAACCCACATGTGTAAATACCATATTGTCTCCCTAGTGTAAGAAACTGAAAAAGTATATATGATCCAAAATGTATAATAAATCCTATGTAAGGGTAAAAAAACTGCTCAAAGAGCAAAAGTAATTGGGAAGGGAAAATGGGAAAAGAGGGAAGGGAAAAGGAAAAGATAAATCTGTATACATGTATATGTAAGATAACTAAAACAAGCATACTGCTGAATGTATTAGTTATTTAGAGAGAATGATTGATACTTATATGGTTAGTTCAATTTTACATGTCTATATCTGTTAATGTAAACAACCATTTTGAAGATAACGATATGCAATATTGCAACCATTGTCAAATTTCCATCATCCTGTTTTGTAAACCTGCAGTTGTACTGTTGTGCATTTACTCTAGTCGTGTGTTTTTCTCTTTTGCTTTTTGTCTTTCTTATATGTGTCTTTTTTCTTTCTCTTAAATAAAAATTAAGAAAACAAAAAAGAAACAAAAAGAAAGTTTTTTTGCCAGATATTGTCCAGAAATATGACAGAATTCCTGATTTCTCCTTCCTTCCTAATATCCATGGGCCTAAAGTTTGGTCTGTCCATTACTCATGACCGAAACAGTACTTCCAGACATTAGGTGTTTCAGTTGGTAAGTGAGCCTCCCAGTTCTGAGCACACTGCAGTGAAAGCCTACAGTGCCTAACTTAGGGTCAGCACTGGCACTCATTATCCCACACTAAGGACCAAGGGTCCTCTAATGCCTGCTGAAAGGCCCAAGCATGGACATTGCTGCATGGTAAATAATGATGGCACACTCTGGCACAGGAAGCTGGGTATGAAAGCAGTTTATTTCATCTCTGCTCACTTCCATTTAGGCTGGGTAAACTGATCGTGTCTGGGGGTCCTGAGTGGACTTTTCTTTACATTCAGATGAGCTCCCACTTACTGAATCTGATGGGGTTCTCTGAGGGGACTACTGTGCCCCATAACGACCTGCCTTTCTCCGGGTCCTTTATCCTGTCTATAGGGAAGAAATGAGGAAGTGAATCAAAAGCATTGTCCTTGTCCCAAACCAGTGTATCTGGAGGAAAATCAGAAAGTTAGGATTGAAGTAATGAAATTCAAAAGTTGTGGCAAATGCAGGAAAAACGCTGTCTTAGCAGTAGAGTGGGCTGCAAAATACGGGATCTTCAGCTCGTTGTCAAATGGGTTTCAGGTGTACTCATACTTACTGGGGTAATCTAGTTTCTCAAAATAATTGTTTCACTGATTAGTGCACTCTAGGCCAATTAGTCTCTTAGCCTTTTTTCTGCAGAGCAAAAAAGATCAGTTGGGTCTCTCAAACACACAGTAAATACATGCAGTATTTTTACAAGGGGCAGATAGTGCAAGCAAATAGGACACAACAAACATGTGATCAGTGTATTAAGATCCACTCCTCACCATGCAGTGAGTGGGAGGGTTGATAGGAGACTCATGACATGTATGTGAGGTTTCAGTGTGAATGAGACTGCTGTGTTGGGTGCCCTGAATTTTCTCCCAGCAGCAGACCAGGTATTACATTTTAAATCTAAAATGTCTCCTAAATATCACATGAGCTTGACAGTTGATTGATTTGAATGGGCCCTGTCCTCATCAGTGAATTCATTCCCTGTGGATTTCAGTATCACAATGTGATGCTAGGAGGTGGGGACTTTTTGGAGACATATCACTAAAGACAAGACTTGGAAAAGTATATTCTTGTTTGCAGATCCTGCCATCTTTCCCTCCTTACATGCTGCCATGACTTAAGTACCTTTTTCCTTCACTTTTGTATGTTGCCATCCTGTTTGGAATTTGGAGCCAATAAAAAATATTCTTAACTTATAGGCCAATATAAATTTCTCTAAGTTGTATTTGATATTTTGTCTCAGGAAAAGGATAGTAACTATGACACTTATTTATAATATGGTAAATTTGTTAAAAGTTTAGATCCAGGGTCCTACTGAAACCCCTGCAGAGTGTTATGTCTCCTGTCCAGCAGTGTAGCACACAGATGAAAAAGACAGAGAAAAGAATAACGAAAATAGTCTCTAAACAACAGCTTCCATAAGAGCCTGAATGTGAAACACAAACTGAATCTCCTTCAAGTAGGGCATCTTCACATGATTTATGTATGGATGGAAAGACAAAAAAGCATCCTGTCTCACATAATTGCTACAGTGCATGGATAGGTTGTAGATACTGTTTGAAAAAAGAAATGCTAGCTGGGAGTGTTGTCACATGCCTGTCATCCTAGTACTCAGGAGCCTGATGCAGAAGGATTGTTGGGTGTTCATTTTCACCCTGGGCTATATAATAAGTTCAAGTCCAATCTTACCTACAAGTGAAGACTGTCTCAAAAGAAAAAAAAATTGACATACTGAATGAAGTAGGACAATGAGTAGAAGCAGTACTGCAGAGGGGGAGAGTGGCAAGTATAGGTCTTCAGGCACATTAATAATTCAGTGTAGATTGGTGTTCTGTATATGGAGGAGCACAGGGGAGTGCATACAGCATGGGAAAGCAGTGGATGATTGTGGGTGGCAAAATCAGCTCCTGAACAAGGAATTTGTCTCTGAAAAGATCCTAGCATGAAATTAAAGTGTGAGATCTATGCTGGCTATATTTCAAAGTAGTTCAGACATATAAAGTGAATGAAAGAAATTTCCATCATTATATAATTCTTTTCTTACTACTAAGTTCATTTAATCATTTTTAAGTATAATTGTAAATTTTTTTCTATTGTTAGCATAAAATTGGTCTGGCACCATTATCTCTGTGTAATGGACATGGTGCTTCACAGGAATAGCAAAGATTAAAAGGTATTTTTGTTTCAGTAGGAATTCATCTCAGGACCTTCTTTTGGGGAGAAATCAGACCTTTTACATTTCCAGTTATCATCATTTTGAATTTTGACACTTGTTCTCAGTACATAGACCAGGCGGCTTGAAGGTCTTATTCTCCTGTCAGCACCTCTCAGAATGATGTGATCACAGTTGTGTATCACAGCAATATACCATGGTAATAGTGCTTGGTTAAATTAAGCATAGTGAATTATATGTTTTTATGTCAAAAATGTTATAATTTTTACTATTAGGAGCATGCAGGTGCCATTTTGAAGATATTCTTAGTGGCTTCTTCCTCTAGGTAAGTCTCTGAATTTAAGATTAGTTGTGAGTTTTATAACTTTTTATTGGTGAGCAGATTCTAAGGCTATTATAATTTTTCAAGTAGCATGTATGTTGATTCTTTTTTAACACAAGCAATGGTGAATCATCTTTTTATGTTTTTTTGTTTCATTTTATTTTGAGTCAGATTGTCACTAGGTAATTCACACTTACCTTGAATTCAGTCGATAGTTGACAGTGGTCTTGAACTCATGATGATCCTCCAGCCTCAGCCACCTGAGTGCTAGGATTACACACATGTACCACCACACTTGGCTCTCAGTTGCACTTTTTATGAAAGGAGTTGAGATATTACAGGCTCTTAGTCTCAATCTTCCTTCAAGAAATATATATATTATCCTTTAGGAGTCAGTAACCTTTGAGGATGTGGCTGTGAACTTCACCAGTGAGGAGTGGGCTTTGCTGAATCCATCCCAAAAAAAGCTCTACAGAGATGTGATGGCAGAAACCTTTAGGAACATGGTGACTATAGGTAAGGATGACATCTCTTTCTTATTTATACAGTCATAGAATATTGCTTGTTGCTCATCAGTGCTGTTTCATTAAATAGAATGGGAAAGTGATTTTAAAAAATATCTCTGGCCTGGTTACATTATATGATGAATCTAATTGGAATGTATTAATTTTTATGTAATAATGCAGTGATTCCTTATATTTCTATGTCTATAATTCAGGAAGACACTTGGATAACCAAGAAGTGGAGGAAGAGTACAGTAACTATTGCAGAAATCAAAGGTAATTTGCACTTACAAGAAAAAAGAATGCTCCTATAAGAGTCTGCATATAAGCCACGCATGGTGTCACACACCTTTAATCCCAGCACTTGGGAGGCTGAGGTAAAAGAGTGTTGTGAGTTCGAGGCCAGTTTGGGCTACAACGTGAGTGCAAGGCCGTCCTGCACTACACAGTGCGACCCTGCCTCAAAAAACTGGGGCTGAGAGTTTGGTTCAGTGGCCTAAGTGCCTCCCTGGCAGGCACAAGGTTGTGAGTTTGATCCCCGGTTCCCCTCACTCCCAAAAAAATGAGTCCACATGTAAGGAGAAAAATGAAAATCAAAAGACAGATCATCTTCAGATTTATTTAATTTCACAAATATTCTCCAAAAATATATACAGCTTGAGTATGTATAATCTGAAAACCAAATACAAAGGTATTCCAACATTGGAAACTGAAGTAGAACTAAAATGAAACAAATGATATTATCTGATGTATAATATAAAAAATGTTCCTTTATGATCAACATCATGAATATGTATGACATTGCATTTAGGTGTTTTGTATAGACGTATATGAGAGGTGCTAGATAAAGTCTGACATTTTAGAGATGGGAAAGACAAACAGTAAGATCAGAAGGAGAAAAGTGAATGGGATAAGATATAAAAAATAATCACTATATGATATATATACATATAAATTGCTCAAAATAAAACTAAAATTACTCTATTCTAATATATACCAATTTAAAAACTCCCAAATAAATACCACTCTTTAGGAAGAGCTGTGTCAAAAGAACCCTCCTATGCATTCATTTAATTCATTTCCAAATTTCTTAGAAGGCATCAAAAGAGAACGTGTTCTGTTAAATCACTAATATGGAGACCCTTTTTATTGTGACTTGTTTTTCTTTTATAGAAATGAAGAGGTTGAGAAACGCACTCAATATAAAGCTTGGAATCAATACAAAGAAAGTGTCCTTTGGACTCGAAATGCTAATATCCATATGAAACAATCCGGTTTACAACCAGTTGAATATCTTTCTGGTAGAAAGCCCCTGACGGGGCATTTGTCACTAAGTGTGCCCATCAGAGCTCACACTGCACTGAAGCCAGATGAGTATTTCAAATCTGAAGAGCAGCTGTTTAAATGTAATGAAAATAGAAGAAACTGCAGTGATTTCCAGTCATTTCAGAATCATGCAAGGATGGAGGCTGGAAAAAAACCATATGAACATGATGAATGTGAGAAATCCTTCTCTGGTCTTAGTGAAAGAACTCACCTTACAGAGAAGACCTTCATATGTATGAAGAAAAATTTGGATGCCTCCATCAAACCCACTAATGTTCAGATCTGTGACAGGTATCATAGTGAGGGGAGACACTATATATGTAAGCAATGTGGAAAAGGTTTCAGAACAAAAAGTCATTATCAAATACATGAAAGAATTCACACTGGTGAGAAACCCTATGTATGTAAACAATGTGGGAAAGCTTTCCGTATACAGAGTTATTATAAAATACATGAAAGAATTCACACTGGTGAGAAACCATATCTATGCAAGCAATGTGGGAAAGCTTTCAGTTTACGCACTTCATATAAAATACATGAAAGAACGCACACAGGGGAGAAACCTTATATATGTAAGCATTGTGGGAAAACTTTTAGGACATGCAGTTCACGTAAAGTACATGAAAGAATGCACACAGGTGAGAAACCTTATATATGTAAGCAATGTGGGAAAGCTTTCAGTACATTCACTTATTGTAAAATACATGAAAGAACTCACACTGGAGAGAAACCCTATGTATGTAAGCAATGTGGTAAAGGTTTCAGCACACAGAAATATTGTAAAATACATGAAAGAATTCACACTGGCGAGAAACCATATCTATGCAAGCAATGTGGGAAAGCTTTTAGTTCACGCACTTCATATAAAACACATGAAAGAACTCACACAGGGGAGAAACCTTATATATGTAAGCATTGTGGTAAAACATTCAGTGCATGCTTTTCACGTAAAATACATGAAAGAACGCACACAGGTGAGAAACCTTATGTATGTAAGCATTGTGGGAAAGCTTTCCCTAACCCGGGGAATTGTAAAACACATGAAAGAACTCACACTGGAGAGAAACCCTATGTATGTAAGCAATGTGGGAAAGCTTTCAGCATACAGAAATATTATAAAATACATGAAAGATCTCACACTGGAGAGAAACCCTATGTATGTAAGCAATGTGGGAAAGCTTTCAGCATACAGAAATATTATAAAATACATGAAAGATCTCACATTGGTGAGAAACCCTATGTATGTAAGCAATGTGGGAAAGTGTTCAGCAAACATCATCGTCAAAATCATAAAAGAACTCACACTGGAGAGAAACAATATATAGGTAAGCAATGAAGGAATGCTTTCAGCACACATGATTGTCGAACCCATGAAAGAACTCACCAGAGAGAAACTATGTATGTAAGCAATGTGGGGAGGCTTTTGGCACACGCAGTATTTATCACATACATGAAAGAATTTGCATGGAGGAGACACCATATGTATGTAAGCAAGGTAGGAAACTTTTCAGCACAAAAGTCATCAAATACATGAATTCACACTGGAGAGAAACCCTATCTGTGTAAGCAAAGTGGCAAAGCTTTCAGCAGAAACATTTATCAAAGACAAAAGGACTCACTCACACTGGGGAGAAATCCAATGCATGCGTGTACGGTGGAAAAGCTTTCAACACATTATTGTTGAATACATTAATGAAGTGACACTAACCACCATATGTACGCAAGCAATGTAGAAAAGGATTTGGTAAGTCTTTATTACATAGACATTAAGAAACTCACTGGGGAGAAATCCTATGTATTTAAGCAATGTGGGAGAGGTTTCAGTATATAGATTTTGAAGTACATGAATATGTGTGTGTGTGTGTTTGTCAAATATGGAAGTCTCACTGGGTAGAAACTATATTTTGAAATTCCTGTGGAAATTTCTTATATATTGGAAACCTGTGGAAATTATACGGTGTTTTATGTCAATATTTCTTCACAAATTTTCCAAAGAAAACATCCTAGATGAAGATATCAGAAAGTACATACTTATGTACTTTTCAGTAAATCACTTATATACATTCTTTATGTGCAGTGTTTAATATAAAAATATCGAGTTGACATTATTACGTGTTTTAGGATGAGTGTCTGTGCTTACTACATAGTGTCTTAATTGAGCGTGGTTGATGGAAATATATTTTTTACTTTCAAGTACAGTGAGCGTGCAGTTTTTATTTTGTCTTTAATTTTGGAAGGTGTAGGCCATTAAAAATCTTCATTTTATAACTTTTGCTATTAGAGTTTTGCAGTTTTACTTTTAAATTTTTTGTGTGTATTTTCTGTATTCTATGTAACCAAGGATATTTTTTAGTTTGATGATATATTTCATATTAAGATATATATTTTCAAAGACTTGTGAACATGAGTTTTTGACAAAGTTTAATTGTTTAATTCTTTGTAATCTCTGTGTGGACCAGTAGAAACTGAGAGGGCTACTGAGGGTTATGACCAGTGTTAGTCTCTGGCAGATACCCATAAGTTCCTCAGTGGAAGTTGAGTCCCAGCAGCCCAACTGGGTATCCAGCAGACAAATCTCTCCTTATCTATCATCTTCATCTTCACTTCCCAGTGAGGTAACAGGTAATTCTTTCAGTGATCTGGTTTCCTGTTTCAGAGTGAGCAGACACAATGCTGTTCAGAGCCCTTTCTTAAACCCTCTACTAAGAGTTGAGCTAGTGTTGGGCTTTTTTCTCTCTCTCTCTGCTGATAAGTTTTCAACCCCAATTTTTATCCAAATCACCAGAATTTAACTTTAAATCCTGTTGATTAGGCACTGTCCTTTCCTCCAG
>RJWM01042665.1:0-14355 GCA_004363535.1 Dasyprocta punctata | reverse complement strand
AAGAATCCATCTGAGGGAATGGATCCCACGACAATGTCCTGCGTGATTTTAGCTGAATACCTAAAGCCCATGGCAGTGTCCTCCATGAGTTCAAAGGGAGGCCTAGAGCCCACAGCAGTGTGTCACACAAGTCTGAATCAAGGATTGTACTGGGAAGGCCCAAAGGCCTGTGTTAGAAGCGAGAAAGTCTGTACCAGAGGGGTGAAGGATCTGTGCTGGCAGATGGAGGAATGTACACAGGAGCTGGGAAGCGATGCTCACAGTAAGGACCAGAGCTCCCCCAAAAAGAACCACAGCCATCCTCAGCAATAGCAAGGACCCAAGCTTCTCCAATAATGGGAACACCTGAGTTCATGTCAGGAAAACCAGCACGAGAAGTTTCTCCAGGAGAATCAACAGCGCTCCATCTTCCCCTCCAGGTCTCTTTTTATGCTGTTGGCTGCAATCCCCAAGTGAGCCTTCCACACCCAACACCATGCTGACTCAGTTTGATTGGGTGTTACAAGTTGACCATTAGTAAATTCACCACAATATTTACAGGAATCAGAAAAGACTCTGAATATCCAAGGCAATCCTGAGCCAAAAGAATGAAGTAGAAGACATCACTATCACAGATTTCAAGTAATACATGAACATGTCCACTTTTGTGCCATCCTTACTGGAGCATTTTAGTATAATTCAAAAACACAAGGCCTCCTGGACAGACCTCTACTTTCACAAAAATTAATACCAATGAACAAATGTAATTTTATCAAATTTAAAAGCTTCTGTACAGCAAAGGAAATAATCTCAGTCTACAAAGTGAAGAGACAACCTACTAATGGAAAAAAATTCTTTATCAGTTACTCCTCAGACAAATGGTTAATATCTGGAATACAAAAAACTCAAAAATATTAGATGCCAAAAATAAAGAGCTAATAAAAATGGGCAATTAAAATGAATACACACGTCTCAGAAGAAGAAATATAAATAGCCACTAAGAACATGAAAAGCATTTCAATATCTTTGGTCATTAGAGAAGTGCAAATCAAAACATGCTGAGATTAAATCTCTGTGAAACAGGAGGATGGTAAAGGGAGGGGTAGAAATGGGATTAAAAACCAGAGAAATTGTGAAATACCAAGTACATGCACTAAATCCCTGGAAGGAATGAAGGAATGTGATCATCATGTTCTATGAACATGAATTATAGAAAATATACAGTTGAAGGAATCTGAGCGATGCAGGAAAAGGGAGACAAAGGAGCAAAAGGGGTTAAAAAAGAAGAAATACATACACGGACCAACTCCCTAGGATGAACATAATCATTTTGTGCTACAAACATGTACCAATAAAAAAAAATTAGCAAAAGAGATTCTATCCTACTACCCCAAGAATAACTTTCATTCAGGACTCAAAACAACACATGCTTGTGCAGTTTTGGAGAAAAAGGCGCCCTTCTACATTGTTGGTCAGATTGTAAAGCAGGGCAACCATTGCGGCAGTCAGTAAAGGGAATCCTCACAAACGAACGGTAGAGACTCCCTTTCACTGAGCGGCCCCTCTTCTAAGTATCTTCCTGCAAGTCCTAAAGCCATCATACTACAGTAATAATGCATATCCATTTTTATAGCAGAATGATTCATGGTAGACAAATTGTGGACAAGGCCCATATGCCCATTAACAGACGAAAGCATGAAGAGAAGGGAGTATATACACATGATGGAGTATGACTCTGCCATAAAGGATAAATTTGAATTACTCATAGGAAAATGGACAGATTTTGAGACCACAATGCAAAATGAAATAAAGTCAATAACAGACGGCTAGATAGTACATGTTTGTTTCACATGAGAGACTCAAAATGTAAGCAAATTGAGGAAAAAATAAAAGAGATGCTAGGAGGAAAGGAAGAAGACTCTGTGGGGGCAGGAAGGAAATCAGGTAAAGGGGTAGAGGGGACAGTTGAGGCAGGGTAAAAATTATCAAGGTGGACTATCCATAGGTACCATTTGCCTAGGATGAATGCAAATATTGTGTATCCCAAAAATACACTGATAATACAATTTTGAAAAAAAATTCCTAAATTTTTAAAAACCCAAGTTTTCTAAATTTTAATATTTGTGTAACAAGTCTATACAAACAAGCAGCAATATGCTCAGTTACTAAATCAAGAACATTTGTGCACAGCAGTAGATGCAGAGGAAATATGATTCAGGATTTATTTCATCTTTATCATGATTTATTTCCATGAAACCAATGTAGAACTATGAAGGAGTTTAAGGATGGATGTTATTCACCAAGTTCATCACCAAAGCAGGGGAACCGAAGATAACTGCGCATTTGCACTAATTTACTGGGTGTAAAATGCCATAGAAATTCTGCACATTTGAAATACTTTTGATTATTCTTGAGAACATTTTAATGACTTCGTTTAAACCTCTATCTTTCATCTTGACATTTGGCTATTTAGTAAGTTTCATTTCCATTGCAAACAGGTTTGTACAGTGTTTCTTCTTAGTGTGAAGAAGTTTGATAATCTAGAAACTATTTTGTACCATGGTTATTATATTGTATTTCTGAAATTACAATATGAAAACATTCTGTTTATTTTTATATCATACCATATGTATTTAACTCACGTGGAAATTAAAAAAGTTAATTTCTGACAGTTTATCACATTTGAATTGTCCTAATTGTGAGTGTATAATTCCTCTGGAATTATGCATGTCTACATTCACCTCATGCGTATCCTCCCAGTTTAGCATTCTTGTACTTTCTGGACAGTTTCACAACTCTGGAAAGTCTTTCTCAAGTCTGTAAGGGCTACCCCTTTGGAATGCAATAATCTGAAAGGGTAAGACTTCTACTGCATTGGGAAGGTAAGAGCCTAAAGTCTGTTAGCACTAATTAGCAAACCCAAGTGGACTACGCCACTGACCAGCTAACTTCCTGCTAAATGACTTGTAGTACTTCCCACTAACTCATCTAGATTTCAGAACTAGCCAGGTAGTGGTCATGATCCATGCCTGCCATCTCTGCCTTCAGGAGGCTTCTGTCTAGATGGCCACCAAGGCCTAATGTGCTCATGGCTGAATCTAGGGTGTGTCCGTGGATTAAGAGTGTGCGATGTCTGGATTTGTCCGCTAATCGCATTAGCGTGGTTCCGGGTGTGGCTGAATGGATTTACTAAATGGGAAAACCCACCAATAAATAGACTCATAGCCTGGATGAGCAATAAAGGGACAGAAACAAGTCAGGCACACTGCTTCCTGCCTGGCCCTCCACAGACTGCTTCTCCTCTGAGATCCTCCCCTGCCCTGCTGCCCTGCCTCGGAACAAGTTATAGACTGAAACTTCTGTGGACTGTGAGCTAAAATACATTTTTTCTCCTTTAGTTTGTGGGTGTCAACTGTTTTGTCCTAGCAATGGGAAAAGTAGCTAAGACACAATTTCGCTTACTTCTCTTGGAAATTTCTACTAAGCTAATACCTCAGAAATAGAATTCATAAGCTACGAGGAACCGGGAAGGAACATACACTGCAATGTCAGGGGTCAGTCTCTATTGATCTTGGATGAAAAAACACTCTTTCAATACCTTTCTGTGTCTCTGACTCCAAAACTCATTTGTATAATGCCCAAGCCAGAGTATTCTTTCCAGGAAGAGTAGTTTACCACTTGAGTGACTTTTCTCTCTCTCAAAAAATAAAATTAATACATACGGAAAAGAAACATTCAGTAAGGTAAAACGATACAGTACCTTGTCTGAACTGTCGCAGTGTTAAAGTGACGATCACTTTTGCACCTAACTTCTTAGGTCTTATTAGACAAGCTTCCTGCCACTTTGTCTAAGTGTCTTCTTTGTTTTTCTGGTTCGAACGTTCCTTTACAACGTCTTAATAATATGCTAAAACCATAAGCCCTGCAGGTTATTATCAGAAGTCCACGTGACAGCCAGAATAGGTTGTTCCCAGCTTTGCAAATAGCACTAACAAGAGTAGGAAAGAAAAGCAATGATACCCTAAGAATAAAAAAGCAGTTTGAATTATCATATTATTGTTTTGTTGGCATATTTTTTTTTCCTATTTTGATGAAAAAGAGTTAAAGAGAAAGTAAGGAAATACAAGTATGGATACCATTGGAGAAAAACCTTATAAAACTTAAATATGCTTTTTTAAGCGTACCTAAAAGGTAGAAGCAACTAAAGGGATGATAATTTGTATAAAAGAAACAGATATTTCTTATCACCAGAGAATTTAACAGAAGTTTTAAAATAGATTCTCTTTCATGCTAATTTTAAATTTGTTGTGATTCCTCCAAATTAGCATTATGCAAACATTCTGATAAAATACATCTATTTACAAACTTAAACATTTTAAGTAATTCTATTTTTGAAAGATTGGAATATATTTCATAAAAATTATAACTGCGAAGAAATAAGCGTAAGAATTTCTTTTTTTATTGATTGAGAGACAACACTGATGGCAGATAACTGTTTCAAATCTTTTCTCTGAATAAAAACGGTTGATATTAAATGACATGTTTTCTTAAAATATGATATTTTGCAAGTATGCATTCTCTGTGATCTAGTGCTTCTTTTGGCAGCAGAAGACTACAATTTGCACACTAGTCTTTGGTGAAATCGCAGAAATTCATTCTTGTCAGTTAAATGGTCTTCCATGGTCCAGCACCTCTCATGTGCTGAAATCAGTGATATGGATGATTGATTGTCTTTTGATTGGTAACCTCTGAATAGCAGAGATTAAGATTGGTTGAGTGAGTCAATGTTGTGTAGTATTGTAGCTCTAATTGCTGCTTTTGGAGCTAGGAGGAAGGCAGAACAGAGGAGCAGTGGAAGTGTAAAAAGGGAGGGACAAATTGACACACCTGGCTTTCAGTTCTCTTTCTCACCTTTTTAAAAGTCTCAATGAAATGTGTGATAACTAATTTGTCCTTATTCCTAATTAGTTATTGGGTGGGTGTCCCGTAATTATCAAGTCTTACAGATTAGCCTGCTCTTTCTTGCCAAACAATTTGAGATTTAAAAAAAAGAAAAAAGAAAAAAAAAAACACAATCACTAAGAAAGCATAATGCCATCACTGGGTCTTCCTGTGCAAGTGCAGAGATGTAGCAGGTCTGTAGGAGTAGCACCTATTTAAACTGAATGAAGCACCACTTTTCTTCTGTGTTTAGCACATTAGCAAAGGCCATGCCAATGAGACATTTAACTGCAATTTCATTTGATTTTTTTTTTGGCCAGAAGCATTATAAAAATTAGTTTTATATTATTTCCACTAATGGAAAAGTTTACTTTGTCAAACAAGGGCTTCCCGAATACGGGTGGGAAAATATACTTCAACTTTTTCTGATATTCGCCTTCCAACATTTTAGATTTTGAAGATATATTTATTAGAAAACAATTTAAGGGGTTGAATAGAATTTTACTTACAAGCATTCAACATGTTCTCTCTAAAAAGCCAGCTTTGCTGAATTTAAACAGATGACATATCGAGTATATACAAGATCCCTTAGCAATTACCAGCGAAGAGAACATTCATTCCCTGGTAAGTATGTAAAAATAAAGCAAAATAAAATAAAAAGCCCACAAATTTTTTAAAAAGGCCTAATAAGTAGTCTGCCTAATTATTAGAAAAAATGAAAAATCAGGAAAATTATTGTGAGAAACATAAGAGAAGTGAGGTTTTATTATCAGTAGTTGGGAATTCTATGTGGACAGGTAATGTTTTGGGAGGACGTTGAATGCTGCTGATAGAACTTGCTAATAGAAAAGGGTGTGAGTTGGATGGCTGCAGATTCTCTGCCATGATAGGTTGCTGTGTCCACCTCCCCACGGACCATACCTGTCAGACAGGCCAAAAGGCTTCTATTTGATGATGAGGTTTTCTCACCTATTCTGTCTTACAGACACACTGCCAACTTTTTCAGAAGCTATAGTTTTAGGAATTCAGATCATACCATGCAACGTGATGTTGAGTGGACTTTTCCTGTTTCCCTGGATGTTTGTAACTAGGGCAGAAAACGAAAGACAAAGATGCTTGATGATTCTGAATTTTTGAAGAAAGGAGAAGTAGCATTAGTGCCTATTCCTTACCTGCAACATTCTGGCAATGAATCTTGCTGTTAAAAAAACCCACATTAGCAGGCCAAGTGGAGGGTGTAGTGTTCCATGTCTAGAAGAGTGAGAATCCTGTATCCTGCCCATTTTATGATTATCTTCAGAAAGTTGTGAAGCAAACTGAGGGATTCTGTGTCTCACCTTGAAGAAATATAAAGGGGAAATTATGTTTCATAATAAAATATTGCTCAGATGTCTGCCAGTGATTTTTCCCACCCAGTTTTGATGAAAGGAGTAAAACACACTAGCTAGGACTGAGGGTGGCGAAGCTGAATCAGCCTGAAGAGGTCTCCCATGATGTTGAAGACTTCGACCAAATAAAACCAAGTTTGCCACCTACATACAAACCATCATAGCAACAGAGGTGAGTAGGGCAAGAAGAACCTGTCTTGGCTAGAGTGAAATTAACAGTCACTCTATTACCAATAAGTTTCTGATAACAGGATCATGACAGTCTCTCCAATTCCTTCTCAACTAGAGAGAAGGAGTATGAAGCTCAGGGCCAGGAGCTTGAAGCCAGAGAAAATCATATGCAGAATCTTGGTTATGGGAAGATACATGTGCAGAATTTCAGAGCCAGAGAGAAGCAAGATAGGTGGTGGAAGTGTTGTGAGAGAAAGATGTGAGATAAGACTGTGTAATTGGACACAACTGGATGGTTTTTAATTTTATTTCTCTGTCTGATAGTAACCAGGAAGTTATGGATATCCCTGAGATGCCATTAAGGTGTAGGAAATGGACATTTTTTAGAGCATTAATAAATGCAATCTTAGAGAAAAATGAAGCTATTTTCGATCTGTAACCCATTAAGTTGATTCAGTGAAATACCCTTGAAAGAATTCCAAGTTAAATGTGAAAAGCAAAATTATAGAAAAGTTGTTTCCTATTTTCAACTGCAATATCCTAATGTATATCAATGAATTGGTAAGTACTGCAACAGAAAACAGCTACTATAAACTACATTCACAGAATCAATCACGTATCCTCTCTATTCATCCCTATTATTTAAATCAGCTTTTAGCTCAGGGATAATGTTGTCACAGTTCTGTTTAAAAAATAAACTATAAAAAAGAACAAAGAAAAAAACTGTAGCACCCCAATTTGCAGAATTCAACTGGCTTGAATATGATTTTCAGTAGCGGCTCATAATTTCAAAAAGATTTGAAAATCCACAAATGACTTTTTATTTAGCTGAAGGAACAAGGCACAGATGTTACTTTGGGAGACGGTGTCCTGGGTGAGTTCCTGAATTCATGTGTTCAACAAAGAATGAACAAGGCAGGCAGTGGTAATGAAAAAGCAGCAAAGTTTGATAGGTGGCAGCACCCTCAGATTAAGTGGGCTCGTGCTGGCAAGAAATAAAAATGGCACAAGTGCCTGGGGATATTTTTTTTTAACAATTTAAAATGTTGTAGTTAGGATCTAGGGTGCCTTGCTTTGGGTCTTCCAGAGCATGACTGACGATGTGACTGATAGGGTTCTGAGTCATGTCTGCTGTATCTACTGCCCATGTCCTTCCCCATGATTCACTGCGTTGTACCTGAGTATGTGACATGCAGCCTGCATGCATGAACCTTCCGGTGCCCAGCAGGGAGACAAGAGGAACCAGCGTTCTACTCCGCCCACCCAGTAAGTGATCCGGAGAAACACTGCCTGGGAGCGAATATGTCGAAGATAACAAGATGTATTATGGTATTCATTTTGGATTTGCTATTATCTTATTTGAAGTCCTGTATTGTACTCATTGTTTTGTTTTTGTTAGTTCTATTCTGTTTCTGTTTTGTTTGATTTTACTATGTCTGAAGGTGTGGGCAGCTATCCTGAAGACAACAAGGGGTATTATGGTAACCATTGTTGATTTCCTATTACCTTATTTTAAAATCCTGTGTCACTTACATTGTCTTGTTTTGATTGGCTTTATTCTGTTTTATTTTGCTTGGCTTTATTCTCTCTAAAATAAAATTTAAAAAATAAAAAATTAGCCGGGCGTGGTGGCGCATGCCTTTAATCCCAGCACTCGGGAGGCTGAGGTAGGAGGAGCGTTGTGAGTTCGAGGCCGGCTTGGGCTACAACGCGAGCGCAAGGCCGGCCTGAGCTACATAGTGCGACCCTGCCTCAAAAAAAAAAAAAAAAACTAGGGCCAGGGAGTTTGGCTCAGTGGCTTAAGCGCCTGCCCCAGCAGGCGCGAGGTTGTGAGTTCAATCCCCGGTACCGCAAAAAAAAAAAAAAAAAAAAAAAAAAAAAAATAAATAAAAGTACCCTTTAATAAAATCATGTGATATATTAGAACTAAAAATTATTTTTAACCCTGCACGTACGAGAAAGAAAGTTGCAAAATAGGGAAAATAAAATCAAAAGATAAAGTATGGCAAATGAAGGAGAAGACAGCTTTTGGGTGTGATTATATAAGGCACAGTTCTTGGGATATGCAGAAATTGCTGGAAGAAACTTTGTAAAGGACTGTATGTCCTGAAATAACAATGGATGCAAGACTTAGTGCAAATTATGCTGCATTTTATCTAACATTTAAAGTCTTACTCAAATGTCCTATGAGCAGTTTGAATAGGTAAAAGTAAAAAGAAATGCAGTTGCCATTTTTTATGTGTGTCTTTTTATGCTTTCAGTCTTAACCCATCCTTTTCATAATTTACATTCTGAACAGGAATTTCCAATGATTCTATATTCTATACATTTTCTCTTTCATTACTGCAACTAAGTTTATGCTAAGTATCCTGCAATTTTGGTGAAATTTTTTCTTTTCATTGCAAATGCTTCTATACTACAGCACAATTAAGAATTTGACAAGTGTAAATAACAACTTTTGAAAATATCCTAATAGCATCATATTTTAGGCACATCCTGTTCAAAATGATCATTTTTACAAAACATTGTTAACATGTAAGATTTTTATGAACATGCTACATATGTCAATCATTTTTACTCATTAAGTATAATAGGAAATGTAATTATTCAAATGGATATTACATTCTATGGAAGGGATATCTTTAACCTAATTTCAAAAATTTCATGTATGGGTCAATTAACTCAGCTATCAGTGAGAAGGTAGATTTCATGGTTGTCTACTAATATGTTTTGTGATAATCTCTTTCTAAATAAAATCTGTTATTTTTAGTTGCCTTCTCTTAGCCATTACTATTGTTTTTTTGTTTTTCAAATCTTTTCTCATGTGCATTCGTTCATCAAAGAGTAATATGTGATATACACAGTATTAGAATTTAAAATATGAAATGTGCAACATTTATTTTAAAATTTAATTACTAGTCATTTAGTTTATTCACAATCATTTGTCATAATTATTAGACATCTGTTTACTCACTCATTGAGCAAAAAGTTGTCTAATCGTCTTCCAAGTCTCTGGTACTGAAAATTGCCTTTCATTTCCTTTCCAAAGTCCTTCTTTTCCACAGCTCCTGAGGAGCTCCCAGTTTGAAAGTAGTGCTTGCAGATCTCAAATGAAATTAATTGCTGCCTTTCCAGGGTTTTTCCTATCTTGATTGCTTACTGCCCTGAGGGCCAGAAGCAGAACTTGGCAATACTTTCCTCAAATCCTCTTGTTTTACATAAGGGACTTTCTATCACCAGAGTTTTGCCCCACATGTTATACTGCTTAATAGGAATGAAGTGGATTATCTTCCTCCTAAAACACAACACTGAAAATATTCCAGGTCCTCTAAATTTATATTACAAAGAGATTTCACATTTAAGTTATTAAATACGAACAATTTACTGTAATACAAAAATTTTCTTATACTCATCAGCAGATTTCTCTCAGAGCTGTCATGGTAATTGAGAAGGAGATGGCATAAGTCTTTTGACTGTAGTGTTTTCCAGACCCATTGTGATGGTTAATTTTATAAATCACTTTAGGTGGGTGTCTTAGTCTATTCAGGTTGCTATAACAAAGTACTAAAAATTATGTGGCTTATATACAACAAAATTTTATTTCCCATCATTCTGGAAGCTGGAACAGTACACTCCAGGCCACAGCAGGTTCAGCACCTGGCAGAGGCTAACGCTCCAGTCTCCAGGTGACGGCATGGTGGCGGGAGCACGGCCACTTTCTTTGGAACTGCTTTAGTCCCACTCTCCAAAGTTCGGCACTCACAAGCTAATCACCTCCTCAAAACACTGCCTCCTCCTAATATTACATAGGTGATTAAGTTTCTGCCTATAAATTTTAATGGATGAAATCATTCAGACCATAACCCTAGCTGATAAAATGCCTGATATTTGCTTAAACATTATCTTATGTATTTCTGTGAAGGCGTTTTTGGTTAAGTTTAACATATAGGTAAACACACTAATTATAAACTGATCATCCATACATATGTTACATACACAGTCTTTCCTATTCCTATATCTGAATGCCACAGACAAGGTAATTTATATCCACTCAAACTTTACTTATCTCACAGTTCTGGAAGCTGAAAATTTTAATATAAGCCGTTGGCATCGAAAGAGAGCCCCATTGCGGCACTCTCACATGGCGGAGGGCGCCATGCGGAAAGACAGGGCAAGGACTGAGCAGGTTCTGTTCCCCTGGGGACCTCACCCTGGTGAGCATATCCAGTCCTAATTCACACTCAAAGGCCCCATCTCCAGACACCATCAAGTTTCAGAGGGAACATTCAAACTGCTGTAGGTGCATGCATAGGTATGTATTATTATTCTGTTTCTCTGGAGAATCCTATGAAATGTACTCACTAAAGGAAAATAGTTCATATCTTTTGAGAAGAAGAAGTGACTTCAAATACTAGGAAATAGTGTTTAATTGTCACATTAGGGAAAAGCAGCAATTTCTGAAAGTTTTTTAGTTACCACTAAACGGTTACAGATATATTTCTAAAGTAAAACTTCTCATCACTGAGAAAAGTAAAAAATATTTCTTCAGTTTTCAAGCAAAACCAAATATCATTAATCATTAACAGAAAGTTTTGAGAGGGCAATGGGGAGATAAATGATGAACAAAGATACTGAAACATTAAGAAACTATAAATGAAGGGCTTCTTACTAGTTGTAGCCCACAGGAAAGTACCAATTTCACCTTGAGAAAGTAAAACAAAATTTTTCTTGTACACATGATTTGATGTTTAACCTGAAGGACTAAGTTATGTGTACATTAACAACAGAGGGAAGAAAGTTTGGCTACCACGAGATGATATTGAAGCAGAGCCGCATGTAAATATTGAACGCGAAACTCAAAGATAAGGACATTACTTGTTGATAGGTTGCAGAGAAAAGAAGGAATTTTGGTTGCTGAAATTAAGTTCAGAAAGGCACATAAGTTATTAACCATCCAAAGAGCACTATCACAATATGGATAATTATTTTTAACAAAAAATAGCCCTAACATTTCATCACTGTCATCTCTAAACTTTTAAATAGTAGTTAAAAACTGCAAGAGCATGTGATGCTCATACTTTCATTAGATTAAAAAAGTATGAGACAATGAACATAATTTAGAAAACTTTAGTACTTTATTCCTTCTTTTGACATTTTAGAAAATAAAACCAATTGTCAAATTTCAAGTTCAAGTTAACATCAGGCAATGAAGACATGTGAGGGTTGAAAAGAGAAAGCTCCAGATCCCCACAGTCTGCAGAGAAACTTCGTTTATGAGGCTTCTTGGTCTTTATACCTCATCACCTTCCAAACACACCATAAAGCAGAGGAAGTAGAATTTTAAAGAAAATAGTATTGCAGATTATTTTTGGCATAAAGTGCAATGTTTTTTCTTCTTACATTTCTGAATGTGTGAGACTGTGCTTTTCATACTTAGAACACACCTACAGTACCTAGCCATTTGTCTCTAAAACTCTTTTATTCTTTTCATTGAAGAGTTGTTGTGCAATATAATTTAAAAATAGTTCATAGCAAAAGAGAAAATACAATATGATCAATATACTCTGTGATGATCTTAAGGAAATATTTTAAGTTGAGCATGGAGAAAAGATTTTTTTTCTTATAATCTTCGGCTCCTTGGATGAATCTTTCATTTTATTGATTCTCTGTCACTATTAATAAATTCCTCTAGTGCGAAAAACTTAAGTGGTTGAATTTTTGAGTCTTCATTTTTCTCTATATGTGTTCTCACCTATTTTTCTTATTCTCGCTCTGCATAAGACATCCTTTCAGCCCTGCAAGTCATTACTTATGTGAAAGAAAGGCTCCTGAAAGGTAATTCATCATGAAAAAAGTAGATCAAACGCTGTGTCTTCCCTGAGGGTTCGCAAGCTCGTTTTGCATTTGCCGCAAGTGGTCCTGTCTTTATTGAAGGAATACCTCATTTTATCAAATACAATTAAAACTTAACTCAAATTTACCTGTATAACTCTATTAGCATTTATATGTGTCTGTTTTACTTACTATTTTCTGTCAATTTTAGTTATTTTATTATGTAAAGAAAAATACAAATATAGCTCCCAACGAACTGTTTCTTTTAAACAATAGTCATTTTGCAAATGGTCAGCAATATGTGCTAGGTACTTGAAAATATGTGTGATATGATGTGGCTTTAAAATTCTCAGATTCCTGTTTCTGACAGTAACCAAGGAATGTGTTAACCCTCTCATCTACAGATGTCTTGGTTTGGAAGATGCAGATATATTCAAAGGCACATTCTGTGAGTCAGGGACTTAGGGAAGTCATTCAATTTCATTAGTGATCAACCTGTATATCTGTCTTACTCTTCTGGAAAGAATAGCTTTGTAGGTAAGAAAATTCTTCTATCTGTTCAAAGATATTTTATTAATTAGATTCTCCATGCTATGAAGACTTACTAAGGAATCTAGGAAAGATATTAGCAGTTAGTAATAGAAATTTGCAATATGACAGATATATCTGATTCAGGAGAGTGGCCATTTTTAAAAATAAAAAATAGGGGCAGCTGACATGAAAATATTTTCTGAGAAACACATTCCTGTATAGGCCTTTAGGAGGCCAGTAACCAAGAGAGATTGAGGAAGAATGTACAAAGTTGTATGATGGGACATAAATGCTTTAGTTTCTGTTTCCTAGTGACCCATGACAGAATGTTGCAGACTTTCAATACCCTTCTTTCATTCAAACGCAGAAAAACACCTTACAATTTGTACACACACAAGCGCGTGAGGGCACACACACACACTTGCACTAGTATTTAGATGAAGATTCAGAAGCCCATCATCTGAGATGACCCCCCTTGTACTCTGCCAAGGTGAGTTACCATGTCCAACCACAACGGTAACTATCAGTTTGATTTTTATTACCACATGGGTATTCTGTTCAACTCTGCCTTTTCAGTATTACATTATAAATTTAGGAAATCAACAAATGAGTGAATTTATTATATTTCAATCTACTTATCTTAGGTAAGATGGCTTATAATTTCATGAGTGTAGCCCTTGTATTGATTATTATATGTATGTATTTGGATTATTCTGTAAAGGTATGACAGATGCACAGTCTTGAACAAGAGAATGTGGTATAATGAAGGCTATATGAGCAACATTCTGTAGAGGTACACGTAGTATTCTTCCGCTCAAATTAGGGGAGCACGGATGTTTACGTTTTGATTTATAAATACGGAGATTGCTGTCAACACTGTCTATACGCAATTTAGTGAATGTTAGAGAAAATCTATGTTTAGTAAGTTTATGAAAAATAGGAGGACAGGAGTTGGAAATACAGAAAATAGACAGTTCCTTCATTAAATTTCGCTGCAGTGGAGAGCAAAAAATTGAGATAGCAGCTTGGAAGTGTTCTTATACTATCGTTGCTTCTATTTATTTGTTTTCCTGTGCTAAGTAAGAAGCAAGCTTATCACCTGAAGTAAACAGTGAAAGCAATTACTGGAGGCCTGAAGAGAGAAGAAAGTGTGTGGAATGGGTCATCTCAGATATAAACACGGACAGCTAGGAAATGAATGGACATGTCGGTGGCCTCTCTACCGCAATTAAGATTAGTGGTCATCCATTTTAAATGAGACCAACTGTCAACTTTTTAGAGTTTCTTCTATTTATTTTTTTAAGTTTCTTCTATATACTAAACTTTACCAATGTGAAATGCAAGATAGGTAAAGTGTTAAAAAATATTTTATATTTGCCAACAGAGTACAAAAATGAAATAATTAGAAAAGGTGTGGGTTAGAGAGTGATAATGATAGCATACAGGAATTAAGCTAAGTATGATACAAACCAAGGGCAAGTGAGGAGTAGAAGAGTGGGGAAAATGGCAGGGG
>RJWM01042664.1:0-14232 GCA_004363535.1 Dasyprocta punctata | reverse complement strand
CCAGGCCCCTCGTCACACACTTGCAGCCCACCCCCCACCCCCGCGCATGCCCTTGTCCCTAGGGGACCGGGGTGCCCTCGCCCTGTCCCGAACTCTCACAGTGGGGCTCCTGCCGCTGAGCAGCTGCTGGGGAGACCCCACTTGCGCAAAGCCCACAGGCAGGCCTGGGAGAGGGGCGGCTCCATTCCTGAGCCCTGGCAGAGGCTCACAGTTCAGGGCAGGACTGAATCTGTTGGGTGCAGGACTCTGCTAAACCTTACCTCGGGGTCCCAGCCTCTTCCTGTCCAGCCCTCTTCCCTCCCCGTCTCCTCTCCCAGACACCCGCAGTCCCTGGTCTCCAGTTTTCTCCCCTCATGGCACTGTGAGCTGGACCCTGGGGTGGGTCTCCCTCTAGAGACGGTTTCTAGATTCTTGCTGTCCTGAACAGAGAAGTGATCAAGGCAACTGGAAAAGGTAAAAAGGTAACGGGGTTTCAAATTTATTAAAGATATTAAAGGTAAGAGTCAGGCGTGGTGGCACACGCTTTTAATCCCAGCACTCGGGAGGCTGAGGTGAGAGAATCGTTGTGAGTTTGAGACCATCCTGGGCTACAAAAGTGAGTTCAAGGCCAGCCTGAACTGTATAGTGAGACCCTGTCTCAAAAAGTAGGGCTGGGAGCTGTGCGTGGTGGCGCACGCCTTTAATCCCAGCACTCGGGAGGCTGAGGTAGGAGGAGCGTTGTGAGTTTGAGGCCCGCTTGGGCTACAACGCTAGTGCAAGGCCAGCTTGAGCTACACAGTGCGACCCTGCCTCAAAAAACTAGGGCTGGGAGTTTGGCTCAGTGGCTTAAGCACCTGTCTGGCAGGTGTGAGGCTGCGAGTTCCATCCCCAGTGCCGCAAAAAAAAAAAAAAAAAAAAAAAAAAGTAGGGCCGGGGATTTAGCTCAGTGGCCTGAAGTTGTGAGTTCAATCCCTGGTACCAAAAAAAAAAAAGACATTAAAGGTAATCCCAGCACTCGGGAGGCTGAGGCAGGAGGATCATTGTGAGTTCTAGCCCAGCCTGTGCTACAAAGTGAGCTCAAGTCCAACGTGAACTACATAGTGAGACCCTGTCTCAAAAAGACAGAAGAAGAAGGAGAAGGAGAAGGAGAAGGAGAAGGAGAAGGAGAAGGAGAAGAAAAAGAAGAAGACGCTCTGCGGAGTGGGTGTGGGCAGCTGCAGCAGGAGGAGCAGTGCACTCTACTGAGTACAGGGTGAGCCACGGAGGGACCAGGTCCGCTGTCTTCCGTGTCCCCATCTTCAGGCTGACGTCAGAGCCAGGCAGCCTATCAAACACCTGCTTGAACTCTCTCCGAAGAAATGAAACTGGCACTCCAATCCCAGGTGTAGAGGACTGTTTTTCTGCAGACGTCCTGGGTCTCCATGATTGACAGCCACTCCCACTTGCCCGGACAGCTCCCCACACCCTGATCTCCTGTCCCCGGCATCTCCCCCAGTAAACGTCCTCTACTGTCACATTGTGTCTCAGTCCCTAATCCGGGAACCCCACCCCCAAAGGAGAACGGATGGCCTGCAGTGGGGCACACACGGTGAGCTGGAGCCAAGAGCAGCAGAGATGAATCTCAAAAACACTGCCCAGATTGGAGGAAATGGAAGGCTGTTTCAAATAAATGCCTGGTATTTAACACTCACAGGGACACTGAGGTCCTAGCATTATCACGTTATGCAGGTGTCATCTCAGCCTGCCTCAATTTCCTCATCTGTGAAATGGGTATTATAACGATGACCCCCCTCAGGTGGGTGTGATGGTTCATGCCTGTAATCCCAGCACTAGGGAGGCTGAGGCAGGAGGATCACCTCAAGTTCAAGGCCAACCTGAACTCAGAATGAGACCTTATCTCAAGAAAGCCAACACAAAAGAACACAAAATGACTCTTTCACTAGGTACTGTAAGCTAAGTGTGTAAAAAGCATAGAGCACTGCACCTACGGTATAGTAAGTTTCTTTCACCACCACTCTGTTTCATTTTTTCTTCAGTACTGGGAATTGAACCCAGGACCTTTTCTCTGACCCACATCCTCAGCCTTTTTATTTTTCAAGACAAAGTTTTGCTAAGTTGCTAAACTGCACCCTCCTGCCTCAGCCTCCCAGAGTGCTGGGATCACAGGCATGCACCACCACACTCAGCTCCTCGCACCGTTCTTGTATTTACTGATTTATTCAGTTCTGCTGCCTGTACTCCAGCCACTTAATTCATATCATCTTGGTGTTGGTATTAATCATGGTTTTCTCAGCCGGGCATGGTGGCACACGCCTTTAATCCCAGCACTTGGGAGGCTGAGGTAGGAGGAGCGTTGTGAGCGAAAGGCCAGCCTGAGCTACATAGTGTGACCCTGCCTCAAAAAAAAAACTAGGGTTGGTAGTTTGGCTCAGTGACTTAGGCGCCTGTCTAGCAGGCATGAGGCTGTGAGTTCGATCCCTGGTGCTGCAAAAAAAAAAAAAAAAAAAAAAAAAAAAAAAAAAAATCATGGTTTTCTCTGCCCCTAATGTCCTTCATTTCAACCAAAGCTGCTGCATTAGTCAGCTTCATGTTACTATAATCAAATACCTGAGCAAATTCACTTACAAAGTGAAAAGATTTACTTTGGCTCATGGTTTTGGAGGTTGGAGTCCAAGCCCAGGTAACTACAGCTTGGGACCTCGGTTGACAGTAAATCGTGGAGGGAGGCCAGTGGGGCCCAGCAAACCTCCCACTGCATGGGCTGGGAAGCAGAGAGAGAGGCTGGGGTCTCAGCCCCCTTCAAGGTCCCGCTCCCTTGACCTAAGGGTCACCCTAAGGCCTGCCCTCCTGAAGTCCCCAATAGCACCACCCAGTGGATGTAAGGACAGTGGCCGTACATCTGACCCCAGGAGGCTGCCGGCCACACTCAGGCCATGTGGAGGTCTTGGAGAATGGAGGAGCCAGGTCTGCAGCTGAACTGGGAGGTCCAGGCCCTCACAGGGGCCGAGAGAGTGCACGCCTTCTCATGCTTTCCGGATGAGGCAAGCAGGGGTGCCCAGGGCCAGCAGGTGAGACTACGGGGTGGGCTGGAGACTACCTGAGCCTGGCTGGGGCTGGGAGCCATCCGGAGGGGGGACGCGGTGACAGGGCTCCACCCCTCCCCTGCGGTCACGTTCCTGTCCAGTGGCTCCAGACCAGACCATGCGTCCCGGGGCGCAGTCACTAAACAGCTCTCTTGATCTCCTCCACTGCGCTGACTGGAAGTAGTGGCCAGAAGACCTCCCCTGGGGAACAGCCAGCTGCTGACCACACAGACAGCTAAGCTAGGCAGGCGCACAGGGCTGGGGAGGATAAGAGCACATCACCACTGTGACTGGGGAGCTATTCCTGCTCCCCGTTCCTAGTCCCCATTCCTTTTCTCCAGTGTATCTTCCTACTCTTAATTTCTGTTGCCCCTCAGAATTCATTCCTCAACTTCAGGGAACACAAACTCGGTACATCTGACATCATCATTTGCTTATACCCCTATCTGGGAATTCCAGATCCAGCCCTGACGAAGTTAGTCTGGTAAAAACAAATAATAAACCACGGAATCTTGGCAGGGAAGCAGGTGAGATGCTGTTCCCGGAAATGGCAAAACACGCGCCTGTATTCAGTGCGCTTTCCATATGATTTCCCTCCCAGCTTTGTCCCTTCTTGGGATTCTTCCAGAAAAGGACCCATCCCCAAAGTGTGGCGTGTTAAGCCATAAAGGATGAAGGAATGAACCAAGAACATGCAAGATGGGCACCTGCGCTGCCCAGTGGAAGGGCACGTGCCAGCCTATGATTTCAGTCCCCAGTGTGGGGGTGGGCAGGGATCCTTCGACACTTTAACGAAAGATGTCTAGTAAAGATGATTGGAATAGCCGGGTGTGGTGGCGCACGCCTTTAATCCCAGCACTCAGGAGGCTGAGGTAGGAGGAGTATCGTGAGTTCGAGGCCGGTTTGGGGTACAACGCGAGCGCAAGGCCGGCCTGAGCTACACAGTGCGACCCTGCCTCAAAAAACCAGGGCCGGGAGTTTGGCTCAGGAACTTAAGCGCCTGTCTGACAGGCGCGGGGTTGTGAGTTCAATCCCTGGAGCTGCAGAAAAAAAAAAAAAAAAGGATGATTGGGCTAAGTGAAGAGACATACATACTCTGGAATGGGACTGTTTAATATTATAAAATACCAATTCTCACGAGTTGGCTATGCATGGGCCTAAGCAGCAGAATATTGCTTAGCAGGAACAAAGCCCTGGGTTTGATCCCCAAAACTGCTCCCCCAAATAACTCTCACAAATTAATCTATAAACTCAATACAATTTCAATACAAATTCCACTTGAAATTTATAAAAATTTGATAAAACAAATTGTATTGGGTTGTAGTGTTTTTCTCCCAAAATTCATGTCCACCTATAACCTTAGAGCTTGACCTTGTCAGGAAATAGGTGTAAGAAGTGAAGATGAGTCATACTTGGTGAGTGTGGGCACCTGGGCCAACCGGCTGTGTCCCCATGAGGCCACTCGAGCTACCCAGGGAAGGCCATGGCGGGGGACATAGATGGGCATGAAGCAGCTACAAGCCAGAGAAGGCCGCGGGCCGCCGGGGGCCACCGGAAGCCGGGAAGAGGCGAAGCAGGGCTCTTCCTTAGAGCCTTAGCAGGGCACGTGGCCCTGCTGGCATCTTGATTTTGGACTTCTGGCCTCTGGGACTCTAGCAGAATAAAGCCCTGACGGCTTGTGCCACCATATTTGTAGCACTTCGTTCCAGCAGCCCAGGAAACTGACACACTAATACTGAGCAGTTAAAGATTTACAGCGGGGCTGAAACACTCTATGAGTACACAGCAAAGAATAGGTAGTGCTAGAACAAGAACAGGTAAACAGAAAACAGAAAAGTGACACACAGATCTGTATAATCATGTATACTTAGTACTGTCCAGTATTTGGTGTGGAAGAATTGATTCAGTATAGAAAAAAAAACCCTGACTTCCTAGCTAATGCCACACAAAAAAGCTGTACTTAAAGACCTAAAACCGGAAAACTAATGGAAGAAAAAGTAAGAGAACAGGTTGAGGGATTCAGAGGTATGGAGGGTAGTATGGCTTGGGTATGATTTGTCTCCCAAGGGCCCATGTGTTCGAAGCTTGGTCCCAAATGTGCCAGTGTGGGTGCTGATGACTTTTAAGAGGTGGGGCTTCTGCCAGGTGTGGTGCCACACACCTGTAATCCCCGCACTTGGGAGGCTGATGCAGCATGAACACCACAAGTTCAGGGCCAATTCAGATAGAATCATGAGTAGGCAAAGTGAGCTCTGCTAGTACCCCTGATGTCACCAGGTAAAGCTGGACGCCTACAGGTGACACAGCCAGCAGCTGTGCCATCACCATCCGACACCGTAGACCACTTCTACCGGACGGGCGCTGGTCTCTGCTGCTGGTCTGCGCTGGCTGCTGGTCTCCTGAGCTCTTCAGCGCTAACGGCTCTGAGCGTTCATTGCTCTTTCTTTTCAAACAACTGCCCTGTTCACACCACTCAGGATAAGAATCCCAAGTATGGTGGTGTCTCGGTTCACGAACTCTTGTTTGTAAACAATTGGGTTCGCAAATAGAAGCATTCGGCAAAAAATTTTTATTTGTGAATTCTGCATTGGATGACAAACATGACCGTAGCCTCTCTCCCTCTCGAACATGAATGTGGCCATCTTTTTCAGAATTGTGGATCAGATTAAAATCGTGAACCCAGGCACCACTGCAGACTCACAGGACTTCTGGAGGTACCTGGTACACATCACAAGCAGGTTTACAGGACACCAAAGTGAGTCTATTTTGACAGGGCCTGGGCTGCAGTGCAGGGGGGTCATCACACAGGAGGGAGCCCCCGAAGGCTTGCTGAGGGCTGGGTGTGCACAGAAGGGGCCCGATCCCTCCCTCCCTGATGGCAGCCAGCCGGGCGCCCTCTTCGTTCCTCATAAAGGCAACAGTGCCATCTGGAGGTGGGAGTCGGGGAGGGGCTGGAGTGGAAAATGGCAGCCAGATGACCAGGGAGGGCACGGAAGCAAACTGTCCAGTCCTCTGGGGTAAGGGAGAGCGGCCAACAGCCGCCGGCCAAGCCACACACCCCCTCCAGCTGGCAGCGCTGGGGTCTGAGTCAGGCGCTTCTCCTTGGCCTTAGTAGTTCTCTACATCCCTCCAGGTCACTGCTCTGAACTGTAGTCATCACCTGCACCCATTCGCACTACTGTATTCACTAGAGCAGTCAGAAGCCCTCCCCACAGCTGAGCCCCACAGGTACCCCGCCCTTGAACCTCCGGAACCCCTTCTTCATAAGGAGCTCCCCTCCAGTATTTCACTGTACTAACACGAAAAAATGCACAGAGACTTAAAATGCTAAACCCAGAAACTGTAGGAAGAGGAGCAATGATTTTGGTTACAACAAACATTTCTGTTCAACCAGGAGCCCCACAGACATGTCTAAAAGACTGGCGCAGACTAGGGAAAGCCATTTGGATGCAGAGGGATGCATACATATTTAGAACCTTGGTCCAGGAGAAATGCGCGGTGAGCAATGTGTCCTGCTCCTGCTCTGCCCAATGAGGCAGCCACGGGCCCCCTGGCTGGTGCACTCTTGGAATGCAGCAGGTGGAAGCCAGCATCTGGAGTGAGTGGGCCTTAAAAAGCACACTGTGCCAGGCGTGGTGGCACATGCCTGTAATACCAGGAGGCTGAGGTAGGAGGATTGCTGCAAGATGGAGGCCAGAGGGCCAGGAGTTTGGCTCAGTGACTTAAGTGCCTGTCTGACAGGCGTGAGGTTGTGAGTTCAATCCCTGGTGCAAAAAAAAAAATAAATAAAATAAAATAAATAAAAAATAAAAAAGACCACATCTGTAGCCGGGCGCAGCGGCACACGCCTTTAATCCCAGCACTCGGGAGGGTGAGGTGGGAGGAGCGTTGTGAGTTCGAGGCCGGCTTGAGCTACAACGCGAGCGCGAGGCCAGCCTGAGCTATATAGTGCGGCCCTGCCTCAAAAAACTAGGGCCGGGAGTTTGGCTCAGTGACTTAAGTGCCTGGCAGGCATGAGGCTGTGAGTTTGATCCCTGGTGCTGCCAAAAAAAAAAAAAAAAAAAGATGGAGGCCAGTCTGGGCGTCTGGGCTCCATAGCAAGACCTTGTCTCAAAAAAAACAAACAAACAAACAAACAAAAAAAGCATACTGCTACAGGGGGAAAAAGCCGCAGGGTAAATATATAATGCAAATTACTTACATCAGCTAAAAACACATGTACACAAAACACTGGCTGGAAAACATGCACAAGGGCAGACATTAAACACCCTGGAGTGGTTGTCCATGGGGCCCGGAAACTCCCAGGGGTGAATGTGAATAAACGTTAATAAAACAGGAGGACCTAACCTGGAACAATAAAGATGAATCGGTCAATAAAAAAGGACTTCTTAATCTTGTATCAAATATAACCTTTAACCAAAGATAGTAATTAGACTGTTTCCACTGTAGGTTTATTATAGGAACTGGCACGGTATGGGTGATGGGAAATTGCGTTTGTGTTTCACGGTTTAAACTGTGAGCATTCAGGTTCACAGTACTGAACCCACTAACCGTGACAGCAATGATTCCAGTGTAATTAACTCAACCAATACAAAAGCTAGATAGACTCTTGGGGGTGGGTAAATTGTTCCTTCCTTGTAGGTTTTTATGCAAACTTTATTTTTTTTTATTATTTTTTGTTTTGTTTTTTGAGACAGGGTTTTTTCTGTGCAGTAGTTCAGGGTGGCCTTGAACTCACAGCAATCCTCCTGCCTCAGCCTCCTGGTGCTGAGACTACAGGCATGCGCTTTTGGCTTAGAGGGCAGCTCTGACTCAGGGTTTCCACGAGGCTACAGGCACAGTGTCAACCAAGGCCACACCATTCCTGAAGGACCTGCGTCCATTTGCCCCATGTGGGTGGCAAGTGGGTGTGGGTTGCTGGAAGGAGGCTGTTTCTCACACGGGCTCTCCAAATACTTTTTGGTTGTTGTTGCTTTGCTTTTTGAGACAGGGTCTTGTCCTGTAATTCAGGCTGGTCTTAAACTCACTATGTAGCCCACGCTAGCCTCAGGTGATCCTCCTGCCTGAGCCTCTCAAGTTCTGGGACTACAGGTGTGCACCACCATGTCCTCTGGAGTGTTCCTCCTGGAGCAAAATGACCTATGTGCTAGCACTGTGGAAGTTACAAGGTATTTTTCACTTAGCCTTGGAAGCCACACACCACCACCTTTTTAATATTCTGCTAAAGAATGGACTACAAAAAATATGAATACTGGGACACTGTTATCCTGGAGGCTGGCTCACGCAACTCACAACTGATGTGTGCAAAATACACTTCATCTTCCGGAAGTCACAACCCATTAAACAGCAACCGGAAGTCAGGAGTGTTGTTAACTAAAGCAGGTCCAGGCGTAAGGTGCCCCGATCTGCTCCCAGCATGTGACGGCGGTCTGGCACGATTCCTTAGATCAGCTCGACGAATCGGAGTGAGTCAACTGCCCCCATAAACACATGCAGCAAGGCTGCGGCTCACTGGCACCCAATTCCCACATCGATGGCTGTGCAAGATGGAGTGGGGGGGGATCACAGCTTTGGCCAAAGATGCCAGGGAACAGAACCCGAGGGAGGGAAGGCAGCTGGATATGCAAAGGGGGCAACGCAGACAGGAGGAGGCAGTCTGGTGCCACCCTCACATGTGTCACAAAAAGCAGAAGCTGGGTGGGCTGGAAGGACAGAGCCCAAGACAGGCAGGGCAGCCGGAAACCGGAGGGAGAAGTGTGGAGCACCCAAGGTGGCAGGCAGCAGATGGAAGGTGTTACGGATTAGAAACTGGTGGTCAACTTAACACCAGCTGAGTTAAATCGGCATGGTGCTGAGTGCAGATGGCCCACCTGAGGAAAGTTGCCAGCATAGATAGAGACATGCAGAAGAGCAAGGCGTGGGTTCTCCTAAGTGTTGCTGTTTCGAGCCATTGGTTCTCCTGGAGGAGTTTGTCAGGCTGGCTTCCCCAATACAGATTCAGCCATTATTGTCGGAGGAGCTCAGGACCTTGTGGCTGAGAGTGGCTGCGGTTCACTTTGGGGGAGCTCTGCTCCTCACATTGAGGATCGCTTCCTGGCTCCGAAGGGGAAGATGTGTGCTAGAGAAGGTTGTCACGCTGGGCTTCCTGACCTGTGACCTGTACTCCACTGTTCTCATCATCGGAGGAGCGTGGGACCTCGCTACCGCTGAGGACAGCTTTGGTAATCTTCGGGGGAGCTCTGGTTCTTGAGTGTGACTTTTTGGCTCCAGTGAAGAACCCTCAACCCACTGGCACAGCTCCTTCACCCTGCTGGCATAGACTTTCTAGCTTCCACCGCTGACCTTTGGCCTTCCCAGCACAGATCCACAAAACAGACTGGCATGAGTCCTTATTGCGGGCTCTCAGATTTCCAGTTGAACTTGTGGGAGGCATTGTCATGAGCTCTGGGTCTTCAGCTGGACTCATGCAGGGCACTGCTGTGGGATCCAGGCCCTTGGTTGAATATTCTGGGTCTTAGTGTTGTGGATAGATTTCCTGTACTTTCTTGTGTTTAACTCTGGGTGACCATCCTAAAGCAGTATTATAAATCCTGTGTCCTATATGCAGTTGTTCTCCCTGTAACCCCTGACTACAACAGAAGGTCAGGTGTGATGGCAATAGGTGGGCAGCAATCAGGACAGAATCAGTAACTGCAGACTGCGAGGGACATGAATCTGAGGTTGAATCCAGACAAATGCACTGCTGAGCAGACTAAAAATCTATGCATCACCAGAGGACACGACAGCATCCAGTCACTGTGACATTTCACTTACAGAACCCAAGTTTCAACCAAAAACTAAACATGCACCAAAACATGAATCTGTAATCTAAATTCAGGAAAAAGTAATCAGTTGATGATAGGACTCAGATTAGGATACAGCAAAGACTTCACAGTTGCTATTATAAGTACGTTCAAAAAGAAGCAAAAAGACAATGTTCAGTTTTAAGGAAAATATACAATGAACAGGGAATCTCAAAAGAGAAATAAAAGAAATGTAAGGGAAAATCCTTTGGCTGAAAACTGAAACGCAGCCCTGGGCACCGGGCTTGTCCTGGTGCACTTGCAGAGGTGGCTCAGACGGCCCCACGAAGGGCTCCTGGCTCTGGTGGCCGGGCGTCTGTCCGGGGCCTGGCAGCCTGGCTGGGTGGGGAGGGCCGCCTCCCGCCTAGAGATGCTGCCTGCTTGCTGCGTCCTCATGTGGCTTTCAGAAAGGGCGAACGAGCACTCTGCCTCTTGTAACAGCTCCTACCTCATTCATGACCCATCACCCCGAGTCCCCCCAGTAATCCTACTGCGTGGAGGATTAGGTTCAACATCAGTGTTTGTGGAGTGGACACGAGCACCCAGGGCTACAGCACCCACGCGTACTACGTGCGCAGCCACAGTAATCTCAGGGGCACAGCGTCGCATGATGGGGGAGCTCGGGAGGAACTAGAGTGGAGAGTCCATGAAACTGGGCCTGGTGCAGACCCCACTGTCAAGAACTGCGGTGGACAGAGGCCCTGGTGAGTGGGCTCTGCTGGCGCCAACCCACACCAAAATGGAGAAACACATACTGCTGTCCCCCAAAGCCTGACACGCGTGATGGCAGGGAGCAAGGGACATTCAGGACACCATCTGGGAAGCACACAGGGCGGCGGCGGGGGAGAGGAGCGCAGAGTGTGTGGTTTCTGGCTTAAGGAGCGAAGTAGTTACTGTCGGCGATAATCAGCAGTTACACACCCTGCTGCTTCCGGCCCAGCGACCAAGACCCAGACTCAGCCAGCAAGGGGGCAGGGATTTGGCAGAGCTGGGACCAAGGACAGAATCCCCTGGAGGAAGTTTAGATTTGTGGGTGCTCTGAATCTGAGGAGCAGGGTGTCATTGCTCTTCAAGCAGCACGTGGTTCGGTGGCCAGGAACCAAGGCTTGGGGGCCTCTAGGTGAGCAGCTTCGCCTGTGTGCTTTCTTCACGCCACACAGTGTAGTGACAGCAAAAGCCACTGGCGGGCACTTCCTGAGCCGGGTGATCACTGCTCCCACCGCCCCTGCGGAAACTGTGGGGACCCAGACACGGACCCCACCCTGTGTCCTTGCTCCGGGCAGTGATTCGCTCCCCACCCTCCTGCGAGGCAGATCAACAGGGCCTCGAGCACTTCCTGCCCTACGATGACGCGTGTGTCCTGGACGAACCAGCTCCAACACTAGCAGTGGACACCTAGTGACACGCGACTGTCTCGCCAGGCGCATTCTTGGGACAGACATGTTTAGCATCGTACATACATTTATAAGTGCACGTGGAGAGGGTTTTATGTACATGACCAGGAGCGCCAAGAACAGTAAGCAGCTGTGGAACAATTACTTCCTCCAAGTAGAGGCAGGAGGCGGACGGCGGCCCCGGATGTCTGGGGGACATGCACAGTTGGGCCGTGAGCTCACACTGCCACCCTCCCGGCAATTTGTCACCAGCATCAAAGTTTTAGTCAGCAGCGGACAGAGCCTCGGCGTCAGCACCCAGTCAGTGACGGTGACAGGCATTCGAGTCCCTGGCGACAGCCTGCTGCAGGCCCCGCGTCTTCCTCCAGCCCACTGCCGGGCGGGGCCTCAGCTGCCCTGCCTCACGAGCACGTCGGAGAGGTCCTGGGTGCCTTCCAGCTTCAGATTCTGAGGAAATGAGCCAGACAGCGGGACTCAGAGCAGGACGAGAGCCCCGAGTCCAGTGCTCAGCCAGGCATCGCGCGGACTTCCCACGCCCCGGGCGCTGGCCCCTCCAGGCGGGAGGTGACCCCACCTGAACACAGCGAGCCCTTTTCACTGTGCGGTGCTGCCCAGGCCGTGCTCAGCGGAAGCAGGCGGTCTCTGTGGAGACGCCAGCCGGTGAGCCCTGGCTCCCTGCACTGGGGCACGGGAGGGAAATGCGCATCGTTACCCTCATTTCTGTGGTTCTGAGATGGGGGCTGCTTATGCCGCCCTGGCTAGTCTTGAACTCAGGCTCACATTACCTCCTGCCTCAGCCTTCAAGGAGCTGGGAGGCCAGACAGTAACACTCCCAGCTGATGAAGAAGGGTTTCTGGGCCTTGGATGCACCCTCCCCTTTAGGGAGGCTGATGCAGGAGAACTGCTTCACTGTTGAGGTCCCCGTGGGGTACACAGTGAGTTCAAGGTCAGCCTGAGCTACACAGTGAGACCCTGTCTCGAAAACGAAACAAACAAAACCTCTTCCTGTCTGGGTCGTCATCACCATTTCCAGTGCTGGTAAATCTGGCGGCAGTTTGCCGAGTGACCTCTCAGAGCCGCCTGACGCCCTGGGGGAAGGCTGCGGTGAGCCGCCCTGCTCACCCAGGAACCCACCTTCTCGTTGGCCAGGTGCAGGAGGCAGGCGAAAGCCAGAGGGATGGAGAGGTTCTGGGCCATGGTGGGCGGCAGGCTGCAATCAGAGGGGAGGGTGCGGTGGTCAGAGCAGCGGAGACAGAGGCTCCCTCCCCACACGCACGCACACGAGGACGGGACAGCGAAGGCACAGGGCTTCAGGGGCGCCACGCAGGCCCGTCCCTCTGACGGCCCCCAGAACTGCGCGCTCAGTGCACCCCCATGCCCCCATACATGCCTGCCCCAGCTGGCACGCACCTCTTCTGCAGGTCCTTTGCGAGCCCGCTGAGCATCTTGTCACTGGCCACCCCCACCGGAGCTCCTCCTGCGCCAGTTTCGCCAAGGTTCCCCTGGCAGAAGACAGACACATAAGGCCAATGGGCCGCTGAGAGGGCCTTGGCCACTCTCGAAGCTGTCTCCGCCCAGAAGAGGACTCTGGAGGCGGGCACGGTGAGTCCTTGGTTACCCCTGGAGAACAGTGACGTCAGCTGCAGTACAGCGAGCACAACAGTGGCCAGTGGGAGCCCGGCGAGGGGGAACTGCAGAGGGGCTCCTACAAGCCCTGGGGAAAAGTTTAAAACAACAAAGCGGACGATTTACAGCCTCATTAGGATTACACAGCTAGAGGCAGAGTAAAACCTGTACTTAAAAGTAAACTAACAACAACCAAACACCCGACTTCCTCTTTAGGAACAGACAGGCAGCTATGAAAGTCTATCAGGGCCAGAATGTACATAAAAATAATCTGTAGCTAGGTGTGATGCACACCAGTGATCACAGCTCCTCGAGAGGCTGAGGAGGAGGACTGTCAGTTTGAGACTTGCCTTGGCAACTTGAGAGCGCGCCAGTCTCAAAATAAAAAAAGGCTCTGACATGGTTCAGTGGAGAGCACTGGCCAAGGTGCAGTCCCTGGCACCAGGAAGAATTTGTAGTGCACAGGCAGGCTCGGGGGCAGGGCTGGGAGGCACAAGACAGGCAATATCTACTAAAACATTCAGTTATTGAAGCGGGGGTTCATTATGCTACACTATTATTTTTCTCTCTATTCTTCTACTTTCATATGATATTTTCTAATGAAATGATTTTTTAAAAAGAATAAACCTTTAATGAACCAGAACTCCTGGGAGTAGAGCACGAGGAGTCATTAAATCTGAAAGTCAAGCAGAACCCTCCTTCCTCTTTATTATTATTGAGACAGGGTCTCGCTGTATAATGCAGGGTGGCCTTGAACTCACTATGTGTACCAGGCTGTCCTCAAACTCATAGTGATCCTCCTGCCTCAGCCTCCTGAGTGCTGGGATAACAGGTGTGAGCCACCACACCCGGCTTCCCTGCCCTCTTTAAAACCCAGTCTTCGTCCTGTGAAGCTGATTCTGTTAGGAGACGGGTCTCCCAAGTGGAACTGAAGCTTTCTCCAGCACACCCGAGACTGCACAGCTCTGGCCCTCTGTCAAGCCAAGAATGCCCACTTCCCAGCCAGCAGCAGGGAGAAGCGGCTCAGCTCCAGAGCTCTGAGCGCGCCCTGATGGAAGAGTGCAGCAGGAGCCTGAGACCTCCACCGAGTTGGAAGTCATCGAGGTGTCACCTCCTTCCCCAGGAGAAAGAATCTGACAGCCTGATTGTTTCTCTGCGACTTTCCTAGTGAGAATCCATTCCCCAAATCAGAATTGCTAGATAGAACGGTTTCGTTCAAGGCCTGGGCTACAAAGTGAGCTCCAGGCCAGCATGAACTGCATAGTGAGACCCTGTCTCAAAAAGACAAAAAAAAAGGGGGAAAAAAAA
>RJWM01042663.1:0-14228 GCA_004363535.1 Dasyprocta punctata | reverse complement strand
CGGTCTCCCTGCTGTCTCTGGCATCCACATTCTTTTCTTTCTCTCCTTCTGGCCTAAGTTTGACCACTGGGGATTCGGTTCAGACTTACTCTGCCCCAAGAAGCTCCTTGCTCCCACTCCAGGCTGCCTACGTGCTTGGCAGTTTTCACGTCTTGTGTGTCTCTGTGAAATGATGGTACTGGCCCCCCTGGCTGGCTTCGCTTTTCCTCCATGGAATCTAACATTCCTGATGGAAAGTGCACTTCTTACTTATCAACACCCTTGCTCATCATCTGCTTCTGTAGGGTCTCGTTACCTTCTTCTGTGACTTTAGATGAAACTTACTGAACGGCATATCTCTGTCCAACATTGCTCCCTCACAGTCTGCTTAACAGTATGCCAGCATCTGTCAGCTGTACACACACACACACACACACACACACACACACACACACACACACACACACACACACACACTCACACCTCCCATTGCTCCCCATGGAGTACAGAATAAGGTCCCCATTCCTGAGAAAGTTGAAGGATCCTCAGACCTTCAACTTGGCTTTAGCTAAAATCTCTCCTACTTCTAAAAGCCTTCTTTCTTTGCTTTCTTTTATTCTTACCTTTTTAACTGTAGTTACAGCAAAGACACAGGCCAATTGTATTTTCAGTGTTCTCTTGGAACTGACTTGTCCCTGCTCATGAGAACTAATTAGTAGGTTTTTCAAAAACTTGTGATCCAGTTGTAAACATAGTCATAATTAGAAATTAAGTTATACAAACTTAGTGCTAAATCACTGCAAGAAATCATAATAAATGTTCAACACTCATCACTTTTAAGCTATTTTTATAATGTTGTCTATGTTCTTGAAGTATCTGTATGATAGAAATATTACCATATTTAATAATATTTGTATAGTAATATGTGTATAATAAATTTATGCATGCATATATACATATATATCTAAAAATTGAACTACTCTTCTCAATTCCATATTTAATTTTTTTATTTTAAAAAGAAGAAACAATGAAAACAGTGATACAAAATTTCAAAGCAAGGTAGTAGGAGAGTAACAATGGTTAATACACTGAGTATCTTCAAAGTAGTTGATCATATTATAAAATATAGGCAAGAAAAATTTATCAAAAAATATGGACAAAAACCTTTCTTTTCAATGAACTAATAGAAATTAGTAGTATAACTATCCTAACTATATATATATATGTGTATATATATATATATATATATACATATATATTTTTTTTTTCTCCTATTCTTTTTCTCCCACCCCATGTCTTTTTCTTTTTGAACACTTTCTTTCAATTTCACAATATCTATTATACATTTTTGGACCTTATTTACTATTTCAGCTGCTCATACCAGGTAGACAATATAATGTTTACATATGTAGGTCTGATTCATTTCACTTATAAATATGGTCTCTAGTTTCATCCATTTACCTATAAAAGTCTCAAGTTTATCCTTCTTTATAGTTCAGTTGTACTCCATTGCATAAAAATACTACATCTTTTTTATTTATTCCTCAGTGGATGGGCTTTTAGGTTGTTTCCAAGATTTGGCTATTGCAAATTATGCTACTATAAACATGGGTGCACATATATCACTGTGATATGATGTTTTTAATTCTTCTGGGAAAATACCCAGAAGGGGAATACCTGGGTCAAATGGTACCTCGAGTCCTAGTTTTTCAAGGATTCTCCACACTGATTTCCACTGTTTGCACCAGTCTACACTCCAACCAACAGTGGAGATGGGTTCTTTTTTCCCCACAGCTCCCATAGCATTTGTAATTGGTTGATTTCTTGATGATAGCCATTCTTTCTGGGGTGAGATGGAAACTTCATGTTGTTTTAATTTGTATTTCTTGAATGACTGTTATATTAAACATTTTTTATGTATTCATTTGCTGTTTATATTTCTTCATCTGAGAAGTATGTATTCATTTCAAATGCCCATTTTTGGATTGGGTCTTTAAATTTGGGTGATCTCATTTTTTTTTCAATTTTTGTATGTTTCAGATAGAAGTCCTCTGTCTGAGGGGCAGTTGGCTAACATTTTTTCCCTCTCTGTGGCTTGTCTTTTCACTTTGTTGGTGACTTCTTTTGATGTGCAAAAGCTTTTAATAAGATGAGACCCCAGTTGTTGGTTGTTTGAAGTATTTCCCATGCGGTTTGGGTTTTGTTCATGTAGTCTCTACCTACATCCATCTCTTCAAGAGTTCTACTGACTTTCTCTTCCAGCAGGTTTAGTGTTTCTGTTTTAATATTTAGATCTTTGATCCACTTTGACTTTAGTTTAGTGCATGATGATAGACATGTGTCTAATTTTAGTCTTTGGCATATGGAAAGACAATTTTTCAGCACCATTTATTAAAGAAGCTATCCTTCTTCCAGTGAACATGATTGATCCTTTTGTCAAAAATAAGTTGATTGTGTCTGTAGTTGTGTCTGTGTCTTCCAATCTGTTCCATTGATCCTCAGGTCTGCTTTTTTGTCAGTACCACGTGGATTTTAACACAGTAGCTTTCTAGTATACTTTCAAGTCAGGGATTGCGATGCCTCCTGCCTTGCCTTTGTCACCCAGAACTGCTTTTCTTATTCTAAGTATCTTTTGTTCCCAAACAAATTTTAGGAATGTTTTCTCCAGTTTGGTGAGGTATTCTAATGGTATTTTGATCAGGGTTGCATTAAATCTGTATAATAATTTTGGGAGAATGGTCATTTTCACTATGTTTTTCTTCCCATCAATGAGCAAGGGATATCGTTCTATATTCTGATATCCTCTTCAATATCTTTTCTCAGAGTATTGTAATTTTCAATGTATAGATCTTTTGCTTCCTTTGTTAGATTGACTCCTAAGTATTTCATTTTTTGGATGCTATAGTGAAGGGTATGACTTTCCTAATTTCACTCTTAGTGAGTTTGTTGTTTGTGTACTTTGTATCCAGCTATGCTACCGAATGTAGTTATTAATTCTAGAATTCTTTTGGTGAAGTTTTTGGGGTCTTCTATGTAAAGCACCCTGTCATCTGCAAATAATGGTAATTTAACTCCTTCCTTGCCTATCCTTATTCCTTTTATTTCTCTCTCTTGTCTGATTTCCCTGGCTAATGTTCCAGAACTATATTGAATAGGAGTGGTGATAGTAGACATCCTTGTCTTGTTCCTGATTTTAGAGTGAAAACTTTCATTTTTTGTCCATTTAGTATGATGTCGGTTGTTGGTTTGTCATATATAGCTTTTAACAGATTGAGGCAAAGACCATCTGGTCTGATTTTCTCTAGGGTTTTTATCATGAACAAATGTTTGGCTTTTTTTATCTTAAAGAGCATATAACAGAATAAAATCAATCAAAACAAACCAGTGTAAGAGATACAGGACTTCAAAACATTATGAAATCAACAGTAGTTACCATGCCTTTTGATGTCTTCAAAATAGCTGCAGATAACTTCGGACATAGTATAAATCAAAGAGAGCAGAATAGAATAGAAACAATAAAAACAAAGCAATGAATGTGATAAAGGACTTCAAAACAAGCCAATAGTAAATCCAAAATTACTACCATAATATATCTTGCTATCCTGGAAATAGCTTCTCCTGCCATGGGATTTAACATCATCAAACAAAACAAAAAGAATAAAACCCAATCCAACAAAACAATGGAAACAGTATAGGGCCTCAAAACAAGATGATAGGGAATGAACAATGGCCACAACCCTCAGAAGGAGGGTTGAAACACTGCTTGGTGATATCCTCTGAACCAATGATCAGAGCACTGGCCCTAGATCTGCAATGTTAGTGAAACACCAAAGCACCACAGGCATCCAATTGCATTTCACCTCAATAGCTATCATCACAGCCTATGTTTCTCCAGATAAACTGGTCTCTTATGGGGATGGGGAGTGGGGATTCATACGTCTTGTTTGCCAGCCCACACACAAGAAGGGACTCGGGTCTGGCTGTTCCTAGTCTGGCCGTGGCCTGCACATGGTGCTAGTTCCCAGACTGGGCTTGTTTGTTGCTGTGGTCATTGTTCTCTCTAACCACCGTCTGTGAATAGTCAAGTGTTTGACTTTGTCAGAAGCTTTTTCTGCATCTGTTGAGATGATCATGTGATTTTTGTCTTTGACTCCATTGATGTGGTGTATTACATTTCTTGATTTGCATATATTAAACCACCCCTGCATCTGTGGGATGAATTCCTCTTGGTCATGCTGTATAATCTTCTTGAAGATTTGCTGTATTCTGTTTGCTAGTATCTTACTGAAGATTTTTGCATCTATGTTCATTGGGAAGATTGGCCTGTAATTCTCTTTCTTAGTTGGGTCCTTCTCTGGTTTTAGTATCTGGGTAATGCTTGCTTCCAGGAATGAATTTGTAAGTATGGCTTCCCTTTCAATTTCATTAAAGAGTCTGAGGAGTATTGGTATTAAATCTTCTCTAAATTTCTTACAGAATTCAACAGTGAATCCAGGAGAACATGAGTTTTTCTTTGTTGGGAAGTTTTTAATTACATTTTCAATCTTATTAACTGATACTGAGTTATTCAGAATGTTTATATCTTCTTTATTCAGCTTTGGTAATTTACACATATGTAGGAATTTTTCCATTTCTTCTGTGTTTTCCATCCTATGGAAGTAAAGATTTTTGAAGTAGGTAGTGATGATCTTCTGAATTTCTGCAGGATCTGTAGTGTCTTTAACCTTTTTATTCCTCAATGCATGAATTAGAGTCTTTTCTTTCCTTTTATTTTTAACAAGATTATATAAAGGTTTGTCAATTTTACTTATTCTTTCAAAGTACCAACTGTTCCATTCATTAATTCTTTGTACTGTTTCTTAGTCTCCATTGTATTAATTTGGGCTCTGATCTTTATAATTTCAACCCTTGTATGGGGTTAGGGCTTATCTTGCTCTTCTTTTTCTAGAAGCTTGAGGTGCAACATTAAGTTGTTTATTTGAGTTCATTTTGTTATCCTGATGTGAGAATTCACTGCTACAAATCTCCCTCTTAGGACTGATGTTATTACATCCCATATGTTCCAATATGTTGTATTTTCATTCTCATTTAGTTGTTGATATTGTTTAATTTCTTCTTTTATTTCATCTGTGACCCATTTGTTGTTTAGGAGGGTGTTATTTAATTTCCATATATTTATGGATTTTTGCAGTTTCTTTTGCTGTTTATTTCCGATTTCATTGCAATCTTCTCAAATAATATGCATGGGATAATTTCAATTCCTTTGCATTTACTTAAGCAATTTCTATGGGCTAATATATTTTACAGAACATTCCATATGCAGCTGAGAAGAATGTGTATTCTGATAGTGCTGGGTGAAACCCTCTGAAAACACACTAAGTCCATTTGTTTACAGGTTTGGTTCTGTTCTGATATTTCTTTACTGATTTTTTGTCTAGTAGACATTTTTTGTGATAATTGGGCATTAAGGTTTCTCATTATAATTGTGTAATTGTTTATTTGATTTTTCATGTCTATTAATAATTGTCTTATATAGTTGGGTGTTCCCATATTTAGTGCACATGTATTTATGCTTGCTATCTCTTCCTCCTGAATTTTACCCCTAACAAGTATGTAGTGACCTTCTTTATCTCTTTTGATCATTCTTGGTTTGAAGTTCACATTTTCTGCAAACAGAATAACTATGTATAGTTTTTTTCTGGATTTCTGAATGGAACATTATTTTCAATCATTCGACTTTCAGTCTATGAATTTCTTTTTGAGTTAAATGTGTTTGTTGTACACAGCATATCATTGTATATTGGTTTTTTGTCTATTCTGCCAGTCTGTTTCTTTTGACTGGTGAATTGAGGCCATTTACATAGATGGTTATAACTGATATATATTGGTTTATCTTTATCATGATATTTTCCTGCTGTTGGTTCCCTGCTTTTCCCCTCTGTTTATTTTATTTCCCGCCTGGTGGTTTCTTTCTGTTGTTTTTCTTGGAATTGTGGTCATATTGATCTCTATCTAGAATATCTTTCAGTATTCTTTGTAGGATTGGTTTGGTGGTGATGGATTTCTTCAGTTGTTCTTTGTCATGGAGGTATCTTATTTCTTCAATTAGTTTGCAAGGTAGTTTTGTGGGATAAATCAATCTGGTTTGGAAGTTATTTTCTTTCAGGGCTTGAAATTTTTCATTCCAAGCTCTTCTTGATTTTAGGATTTGTATTGGGAAGTCTGTCCTGATTCTGATGTGCTTTCCTTTGTGGGTGATCTGGTTCTCTTCTCTAACAGCTTTTAATATTCTATTCTTATGCTGAATTTCTGGAATCTTGATTATTTTATGTCTTAGTGTAGTTTTATTTTGATCATGGCTGTTTGGAGTTCTATATGCTTTATTTATTTTTATGCAAAATTCTTTTTTCCATGCTTGGGAAGTTTTCTGCCGTACTTTTTGTGAGGACTTTTATGTAATGCCATTTGCATAGTCTTCATCTTTTTCATTGACCCCAATCAATCTTATGTTATTCTTCTTTGCTTCATCTTGTAACTGTTGGAATGATTCTTCATGGTCTCTTGCTATTTTTAAGTTATCTTTCTTTTCATGATCACTAACTGCATTTCTGTCTTCAAAATCTGAAATTCTATCCTCTCCTTTGTTCAATGTGTTGCATGTACTTTCAGTGGAGGTTCTAATACCTTGGACTTTTGTTTGGATCTTTTTCATGGATTTCATTTCTGTTCTATGTTGGGCATTTTTTTGTTTCCATAATTATTCTAAGCTCATCTATACTTTTATCTGTGTCTTTTCTAATATATTTTATTTTAAGCATTGTTTCTTGCTGTGCCTGAGATTGTTCTCTCTATAGCTTTTCCCACTTATTTTTTCACTTCTGTTGCTTTATCAGAAAGTTCCCATGTTTGGCTTCCAATTTCATCTATCTCTTTGAGCTCTGGACTTGTCCTGCATGGACTGGTCATCTGGGTTTGCAATTTGCTTCTTTGCCTTTTCATTTGTCTTATTTTGTTTTTTGTTTTGATGCATGCTCATTTCTTATGATAGACATCTTTATCACCAGCATTGAGGTTTCCCTAAGAGATGTCTGTTTTTCAGGAATATCCACTAGATGTAGGTGGTTCTTTACAGCTGTCCCAAGAACCTACCTTTCCAGTTTGTAAAGGATGCAAAGTTACTATTTGGCACTGGGTCATCAAGATGATTATGGCCCCATACAATCACAGTGTTGTTATACAGGGGACAAAAACTGATCATAGCATGTATGATATCCTGGCTAAAGTAGTTCAGTTTGTAATAATAATTTCAAGTACAGCTTAACTACTGACAAAATGAAGTACACATTAACCTGCTACTTTCAACTATAGGAGCAAACTAATGTAATATAACAAAATCAAACATATACCATGTGCTTGTATGCAGTGATTTTCCCCTTAGATGAGTGATTTTACCCTTCTCTCTCTGTGTATGTGGGGGTTAGGATTCATAGGAGACAGGACAAGTTGGTGAATGAGTTCAAATTTAAGAGTCAAGGCTGGAGGTCAAAGGTTGATCACCCAAGGTTTGTGAAACTGGAGGACATGGGAGGGAAAGAATAAAATACAATGTGGAAGGAATCAAAAAGGGAAGAGACAATGTTTATTCACTTGTAAGTTAAAATTTAAGAAGTAGTTGAGGAAAGAAAGAGGATCAATAGAAGAAAACAGTGAAAAGTTGAGGAAGAAAGAGGAAAATGAAAAAGAAAGAAAGAAAGAAAAAAGCAGAGAAACAGAGGAGAAAGAAAGAAAGAAAGGAAGAAAGAAAGAAAGAAAAAGCCCCAGATGAAAAATAACCACCAAATATTGAAACAAAACAAGATGACATTCAACCAGACAGGAAAGGGATAGCCAACTGCTCAAACAAGAGAGAATAAAAGAAGTAAAATACCTCTGGTATTTGCAGTTCTGTGATATTGTCCATGTTAGATCCTAGAAATGTCCTTGGTAGGGAGTTGATCTTGGCCTCTGGATGTGGGGACTGGAATAGGTCTTCTGTTAGTGGAGTTCTCCAGAGCCCAACTGCTGGCTTCTCCTGGCTACTTCAGATGCTTCCACGTTGCTGGTCTCACTAATTACTCAGCCCCACAAAGCTGTATGTGTGTGCCTGTGTCCTGGGGCCTGACTGTCCTCAATTCCACATTTAATAAAAACATAAATATATTAGGCATGATGAGATATTTACACTATGGAAACTGACAAATGCTTTAAATTAGTTTTTTTCTCCTGAAAAAAAGTTGTTAAAAATCTAGCAGCTCATTACTCCTCTAAAAATTTTCCCTCAATTTTTCTTCCCTTCTTTTCCCTTTTGTTCTGTTTTCTTTGCACTTTTCTTTTAGTTAGAAGTGTGCTTACTTTGAATTTTCCAACTTACTTCTTCAATTTTTCTATTTATTTGTCACTATACTTTTCTTTTGGCTCTTATAGATACAGGGATTTGAACACTGTGTGAGCATGGGCACACATTTGACTTGTTTATTATAATAACCCTCAGTATTTAGCAGCGCCTGCTTTCAGGATGTTGTGAATAATTTGTCATTGAACCAATGAACACCAGTTCTCAAGTATCCAAAAAGGTATAGAAAGTTAACCCTTCTCATCCAATTTCTCTCAAAATAAATTCCCAAATTCATTTTCCCATGAAAACCAACATCAAAGTCAAATACTCCCACTTGCACAAAGTCTACATAGTTTTCCAATTTCATGATATCATATTATTAATCATTAAATGGTGCTCACTATTCTTTGCATGGATTATAAATTCTGTGTAGAGACAGGATTGATCCAGAGTTTCAGTGTCTTGGGAGTCTAGGAAATTATAGTTAAAAGAGACAGTGAGATGATCATGGTGATATAGGAAAAATGATCCCAGACCTCCAAATGATATGGGGGAATGAAACTACCAACCTACTATACGTCCAGCACGAGTTCATGTTCTCTAAAAATCGAAGAATGAATTTTAGGAACAACGAAGGGTAAGAGCAGAATTTATTTATTGAGGGAAAGAAAGCTTCTGTCTGAGGGACAGAAAGGGGCCCGAGCGGGTTGCATTTTATAGAGTAAAACCATGATGGGGAAAACTGGGAACTCACAGGGCAGACAGGCATAAGGTGGGACATAACCATGATAAACCAATAAGATCAGTTGCTCAGGTAAAATTGATTAAATCAAGGATAAATGAGGAAAGGAGTCACGTAGTAAGCGGGGATGCTTAACAGCTGTGACTCTTCCTGTAGGGGGTTGGGATGCTGACTCCTAACTTCCTTAGGGTGATAGAGAACTATTTAGAATATCAATCCTTAGGATATGGATGTACTTGTTCTATCTTTTGTCTTGATATCTGGCCCACAGCAGGAGGTGCCTGTCTCCTCAGAGGTTACAAGGTATCTGAACTTCTGTACTGGTTCCTTTGAGGACCTAGCCCTGTCTGACTGCCTATAATATTTTTGTCTAACTTAGTTTTCCTGTAACAATGGGAGGTGTGTGAGAGATGTCAGTGACAAACACTTCCTTGTCTCAGAGATCTGGCCCTGTTGGCTCTCCGTAGAGACATCACCATTTATAATTAATTCTGCATTCTGGCAGGATACCTGACCTTCCAGCAGAAGCATAGATTATCTGAAGACAAAGGTTCTGCTGAAAATTTTATCGACATGATCTATTATTAATAAAGGATGGCCTGTGACTGTGTTTCCACTCAGTAGGAATAGAACATTTATTTTCATTACATTTTTATCTCATTTCAAACATACATGATGATTGGTAGTCAATTGAGAAATTATAAACAAAGGTTATCAATCACAATCAAAATAATCCAGGAAAACTCACTTTAAAATAACAAATATTTCATTGTCCTTTATTTTATGTGCTTGGCTCATTTGATATATACAACTTTGATCACAAACATTTTGGATCATGTGCATCTTCATTTGTCATAAAGAAATATTTATATACAATTTAATGAGTATAATACTCAATCATGTAGATTTAGTGTCCTGAAAAAGTATTTATCTTTAAATGATTTCAAGACATTTCATCATTATAAATAATATTTCAATGAACAGATTGAAACATGAGCCATTAATAGCATGTCAGCATGCTTATCAAACGTTTTGATTAACTTACTTCAGTGAATATATACATGTGATTAAAGATTTTCCTTTATATTTCATGCTTATTCTTGATTCATAGAGATAGCTCTAAAATCTCACGATGATTTTAAAATAAGTTTGAAATTTTAAAGACAAAATTGTAGCACACTGTATCATTCTGAGTTTATTTTTTCAGTGAGGTATACTTTTTATATTTATTTTGTGTTCTAATCACTTGTATTTCATTATTATTTGGTCAAGCCTATCAACATTTTTGCGGTTCTTTTCACTGATATCACAAAATAACTATCTTTTTTAGACAGGGGAATTGAACCCCAGGAGTTTGGAGCTACTTATCAATACAAGTATAGATAGATATAAATATAGATATAGATATAGATATAGATATAGATATAGATATAGATATAGATTTTTTGAGACAGAGTCTCACTATGTCACTGGGCTTGAACTTACTAAGCAGCTGTCAGCCTCAAATTCTTGATCTTCCTGTCTCAGCCTCCCCCGTGCTATGTTACAGAAATGCGATATCACTGTGCCTGGATAATAAATAACCTATTGAAGAATTGTTTTAGATTTTAGAAAAAGTGTTGGGAAAACAACAAAAGCATTCTCATATAAACTACACCTACCATCACTTATTAGCATCTGATATTATTATGTGACACCTTTGTCACAATTAACAAACATATTATTAAAATAAGCAAAGTCAATACCGCATTCAAGTTTCCTTAAATTTATCAAACAGCCTTTGTCCTCAGAGTTCCTCCAGGATCCCACATGACATTTTCCGTGCTTTCTTCAGCTCCTCTTGGCTGTGACAGTGTCTCAGACTTTCTCCTCCTTCTTTCTTTCCGATCATGCAGGTCTGACCATACTCAAGCATTTTGGAGAACGCTTCTCAAATGGGTTTGTCTGGTGTTTCTTTTGGAACTAGGCTAGGGTTCCTGGTTCCCAAGGAAGGCACCAGAAAGAAGGCACCATGCCTGCCGTGTCCTGTGGTGGCACACGCTGGGGACAGGCCCTGTCTGGGTGATGCTGACCTTGCAGCCTGGCTCCGGGAGCATGGGGCAGATTCCGTGTCCGTGACATTGCTCACTGAACTTTTTCCACATTAAGCCACCATGCGCTCCTCAGGATTATATCTAAAATGAGTTTGTTGATATCTACAGGATAACTTACTAGAATTTGGTTGTTGTATTGAAGGTATGAAAAATTGGAAAGAGTTGACATTTTAACACTGGTGAATCTTCTAGTCTGTGAGTATCTTACTATTTATTTGGATCTTTGACATTTTTCCTCTGTCTCTCAGTTTTATGTGCACAGATCCTACATGTATTTTGTTAATTTTTTGCCTATGGGTTATTGTTTTATGGACTACCATAAATGCTATCACATTTCATTCAACTTTAAATTCTATTATTCACTTTTGTTATACAGGAGGACAATTGACTTTTCTGTATTGATCCTGTAACCTGCACCATGGACTTACTTATTCTTCCCATTAAGTTATGCTTTACTTTTTATTGCTTTGTTTCTTCTGCTTGTGTTAGGCTTAATTTGCTCTCCTCTATTTTGATTATGTAGAAAGCTGGACTGTGATCATGGCTGGTTTTTTTTTTTCTAGACAGATGATTTCTTTTACCCCTATTTATTCCATTTCTGTTAGTTTCTGATCTGAATTAACTATCTTATACTTGAAAAAACATCTCAATATCTCACAAAGGACAGGTTTGTTGTCAAAGAATAATTTCAGCTTTTGACTGAGGACATGTTTATCTCTTCCTCAGTGTTGAAGTGTCATGGCGGCCACAGGGTTTTAGGCCAGCAATCTCTGACACTAAAATTTCATTCCAGTCTCTTCTTGGGTGCACCCTGAGAAGTCTATTTGTTATGTTTGCTCTTGTTCCCCTGTGAGTTTTCTCTGACCCTGGCTCCAGGTACTTTCAAGATTTTCACATTGTGTTTGGTTTTCTGGTGGTCGAATATGATCTGTTTTAATTCAGGTATTAGACTTAATGTTCTCAGTCTTTCCTGAATTTGTGCTTTGGTTGTGCCTGAAATTAGTTTTGGAAATTTGGGTGAACTTATCCCTTCACATATTTTCTCTGCTCTATCTGGGTTATTTTTCAGGTGTTGAGGTTCAAAGAATAATACATACAAAATCTGGAATTGTGTGTCATTTACTGAGCAATCTGATATAAAGTAAATGAAAAGAACTTACAAGCAGACGCAGGTTGGAGGTTGCTCTGACCTGTACTGTTTATCCCTTCCCAAATGTACATAGAGGCTTTCTGCAAATCCCTGTATGCCTAAAACCTAGACCTGCCCAAATGATACAAATATCTCTTGTCCCTACTCTGAGTTTTCGTTAATTAATTTTATATTCTGGTGTCACCTGATGGGGTGTGAGGGGGACCATTAAGGAGAAATAAAAACATCATTTTGACCACAGATAGGTCCTCAACATCTCATCACAAAAAAAGAATTTGAGGGTGCACAAATAAGAGACACAAACTGATTTATTAGTCAGAGTTGGAAAGTGAGAGAAAATGGGAGGGAACTTCAGCTTGAGGAGTCAAACGTGGCCCATTTCGGATGGAAAAGATTAGATCAGGGGCTCAAGAAATGAAGGGAACAGCTTTTCTGGAATTATGGGGTGGAATACAATCTAGTTGTCATACTCTGAATCTCTTTTTGCAAAATGGCTCCACCCACCGAGGTTTCCATTGCAGGTCCTGAGGTGGGGTACAGGAGGACACCTGAGCTGTGTCCCTGTGGAAGTCCCTAACTAAATGTCTCACCAGGGAGATAGGCTGAAGTGTCTATACAGCTGGATGAATTTTTGTCACACACACACACACAGACACACACAGACACGTGCACACATGCACACAAGTTATCTTCTCTCTCAGTCCTATAGAGAATCATTTACACTACTTTGTTCCATGGACCCAGTAGAATTTATCTCAGTCACTGTGTATTATCCAAACCCATTGATTTCTTTTGAATCATCAGCTATTCCTCTAAAAACTGCCTACGATCCCCATTTTCCCCCTCCTCTAAAGAAAAAAGGGTATCTGAGTTCTGAATCATGTGAGATTAGCATGCAGTAGCACTTTGGTGGTTTTCCTCTTTTGTACATGAGTACATTTGCAAGTTAGTATGTAAATTTTGTCCTATTTAATCTAAAGTAATTTATTCCAGTGAACCTTCAGAGTGCAGAGGAGAAATCTTCTTTACCACCCTACACTTATATTCTAATTAGACATATTTTGTGCCTTTGATATTGTTCTGGCATCTTTGTTTTCTTCTGATATTAGTCTCACTAGTAGTAGAAGTATTAACTCTGCATTTAAGATGGCAAGATTCTGTCTTCAAGCATACTGAATCTCTTCATGGCTGTGCTGAGTCTACTGATGAGTTCATTAAGGGCATTTTTTATTTGTTATTATGTTTGATTGATAACGTTTCATTGTGGTTCTCTCTGGGGATTCCCATCTTTCCGCTAACATTACCCAGTTCTTTACTTCTCTCATCATGTTTAACAAACTAATCATAATAAATATTATGCACAGTTACTTTAGGTTTCCAGTCCAAACATCTCCGTGCTATCTTAGGCTGGTTCTGATGACTTTTGTGCGCCCTCCACGTGTGGTTATTCTTGCATCCAGTATACTATGTTATCAAAAGGTGGGCATGCTGAACTGGGCAGCAAACTTCAGAAGTCTTTAGTGTCAGGTCATCTTGATCATCTGGCTTAGAGTTGGGCTGTATTTTTTTTTCCTATCTGCAGGTACTAGACACTTCAAGCTTTTCTGGCATCCATGTTTTGTCTCCTACCTTCTCTTTAGCCTTATCTACTATCTTAGTAGCTTTATCCTGGCTGAGACCAACATGTCACACCCACAGTATAACAAAAGAGGTTTATTTAGGTCCAGGTTTCACTCCATGGTCGTTGGGCTCCAAAAAAGAAAGAGCAAGGCAGAGAGGCAAGTCCAGGGAAAGCCCCTGGAGTCCTGGTGACCAGGAAGCAGAACCAGGTAGGGGAAGCAGGACACAGAACCAGGTAGGGGAAGCAGGACACAACCCCAGCAACCTCCT